>SJYX01006565.1:337903-353712 GCA_006410675.1 Oreotragus oreotragus | reverse complement strand
TAACTTTTCTTCCAAGGAGTAAGCGTCTTTTAATTTCATGGCTGCAGTCACCATCTGCAGTGATTTTGGAGCCCAAAAAAATAAAGTCTGACACTGTTTCCCCATCTATTTCCCATGAAGTGATGGGACCGGATGCCATGATCTTCGTTTTCTGAATGTTGAGCTTTAAGCCAACTTTTTCACTCTCCTCCTTCACTTTCATCAAGAGGCTTTTTAGCTCCTCCTCACTTTCTGCCATAAGGGTGCTGGAGCCCCAAAAATAAAGTCAGCCACTGTTTCCACTGTTTCCCCATCTACATAGACACCTATATTTGTATTTAAAGTTGTTTTATAGGTAATTTTCAGTTTAAATTGTTTAAAATGTGTTTGTCTAAAGAAAAATAGTATTTGAATAGCCAAACCTATTTGGGATTTTATATAAATTTCAGGTCCCTTGTGGCTCAGCTGGTAAAAATCTGCCTGCAATGCCAGAGACCTGGGTCTGATCCGTGGGTTGGGAAGATCCCCTGGAGAAGGGAAAGGCTACCCACTCCAGTTTTATGGCCTGGAGAATTCCATGCACTGTATAGCCCATGGGATCACAAAGAGTCAGACATGACTGAGCGACTTTCACTTTACTTCACTTCAGATCATATATGAAGAAGTTTAAAGCATAAAATACATAATTTCTTAGACCCAGAAATGCTTTAAGAGTGCATTTAAACCAAATCAGCATTAAAAAAATAAAGGAATGTCCCCCTTTAATGAATTAAAATCACTCAGGATATCTTTTAAAGAGTACAAGGGATGGGATATATGTATACATATAGCTGATTCAGATTGCTGTACAACAGAAACTAAAACAACATTGTAAAGCAATTATACTTCAATAAAATGAAAAGAACACAAAACAGAGTGGGCTAGTGTCAGAGTAGTGTAAACTGATATGATTAAGTAGAAAGCAGTCTTAAATAGACAGTATAGCACATAGGTTAAAATCTTATTTTTGAATTCTGATACTTGCACACTTTATAGCTGTCTGAGCTATTTCATCTCTTTTCAGCTTCTTTTTAGAATAACAATACTGCACTTTCATTGGGTTGTTGAATGTATACTAATGTAGGTAAATTAGAGTCTATCATATATTATGCATTCAATAAATATTAGCTGTAGTTATTACAAAAGCAGTTATAGAGAAATTGTGAAAGTGTAAATAAGATCTTTCCTGTTTTTGAACTATGTGTGGAAGGAGACTAATGATTCATTTTCAGATAAATATGATTATAACAGCTTTAATTTTAAATAAATTAGTATTTAATTAGTGAGACAGCATTTAAATACTAGCACGTGTTCCTTTGTGGCCCCCAGTGGCAACCCAACAAACCAAACTGCACTGTACTGGAGAGAAAAACAGAAAAGACTGGACTTGCTCTGTACTCTCAGGTGGCTTCTAAGGAACTGACTGTTAAAGGTAAAGGAGTCCAAGAATAGTCAAGAAATATTACTAAAGGCAGAAAAGAGAGCCTGGATAGAATTAGACACTTCATTTTCCTAAATCAAAGATATAAATTGGTTTCATTTCACATTCTATTCTGATGAATTGATAGTGTCTTCACTGAGGACTACTTTAATAATATCTCTGAGGTCATGTTTATATTCTCTGGGATAGTGAACAGAATGACAGTATCTGTTATAAGAAAGAAACTGAAGTTGTTCAGTCGTGTACGACTCTTAGCGACCCTATAGACTGCAGCCCACCAGGCTCCTCTGTCCATGGGATTTTCCAGGCAAGAGTATTGGAGTAGGTTGCCACTGCCTTCTCCAATTATAACAAAGAAGGAGGTTGTGATAATGGCAAGTAGTTTATCAGATACTTTCTATCCTAGATTATTGAGTCAAAGAACTTTAGAATTTAAACATCCCCAGAGATAATATAGTTCTTTTTTCAGTCTCATTGCTGGAATCTCCACATGTTTCAACTTCAAGCCACATGCTCTACTAGATTTTGAGTTTCTTCCGAACAAAAGCTAGAAATAGTAGGTTGAATGTACAGAAAAAAACCCCTTGAGATCAATAAAAATGAATATTTCTAATAAGTAACACTTTCCAATGATGAAACATGCTTCCTTTTATACAGTTAGTATCCCTTTTGAGGAAATGTTGAATATAAGACGATGATATATAAAGGAAAGTGAAAATGTTAGTCGCTTAGTCGTGTCTGACTCTTTGCAACCCCATGGACTGTAGCCCACCAGGCTCCTCTGTCCATGGGATTCTCCAGGAAAGAATACTCGAGTGGGTTGCCATTTCCCCCTCCAGGGGATTTTCCTGACCCAGAGATCAAATTTGCGTCTGTTATTCTCCTGCTCTGGCAAGCAGATTCTTTATCNGCTTAGTCGTGTCTGACTCTTTGCAACCCCATGGACTGTAGCCCACCAGGCTCCTCTGTCCATGGGATTCTCCAGGAAAGAATACTCGAGTGGGTTGCCATTTCCCCCTCCAGGGGATTTTCCTGACCCAGAGATCAAATTTGCGTCTGTTATTCTCCTGCTCTGGCAAGCAGATTCTTTATCGCTAGCGCCACCTGATGACATATAGCATCTGGATTAAAGGGAAGTAATTATAGAGTATATAACAAATTTCAGTTTGATTGTAAAACTTACTAATCTCATGACTGTCATGAGTTCTTGTCCCAGAAATATTATGTAGCTTATAGACATTTATTAAAAATCGATTCCTTGTCCATAAATTAAGAAGAGGCAATGAACTATATTGATGGGTAACATCAAAACAAATTTTGCATGATGAAACACATAAATATAGTCTTCAAATGTAAAATGAGTAAGATAAATTGTAAAAGTATACCTGAGAAATATTGTGAAGATGAAAATAAAAATTGAACAAGTGATTGATTACATATGGCAAGATTTTTAAGACACAATCTAAAACAGATAATATTCTTGTGTTATAGAGTATGAATGATGAACCTCTTTTGGAAACCCTGATTTACTTCACTACTAATATTCCTTTTATTCATCTCAACTGTTCAGACCAAGATTCTCCACAGGGACAGCTGAGCTATTCAGTTGTAGGAGGTAAGACATAATTTGAAATAATTCACTTTTATGCTCTTTTAAAAGATACCCTATATGAGATATTTTATAGCTGTTGAAAACATATTATCACAGAAGATATTTTTAAATAAGAACTTCAACAAGACAATAGAAATAAAATAATATGCAATGTAGTCTTATTTCTGTTTTATTACCTAATCATTTTCAGGAAATACAAACAATCAGTTCACACTTTGGAGACTAGGCGTTGATCCTCCTTATCTGGCTACCACTCAGAATTTCCAGAATGATGTATTTCAAGGGATTCAAGATCCTATGACGTTCCAGCTACTTATTGAAGTTACTGATGAATTAGGTGGGAATAAAACTAGTCAGCTGTCAGCCACTACAACAGTCATAATTCATGTGTTTCCTTGGACCACAACAGAGCCAACTTCTTCCACAAAAACAACTACAAGTACAGTAAGTACTTAGTAACAAAATATAATTCTAAAGTAGCTGAATTAGTCATAAGCATAGAACTATTTGGAACTCTTATAGGAGTTATCTTTATATTTTGGCAATAAAAGGCATTAATAAAACAATTACTTTGATACATTAAAATTTCCACCATTAAAATAAGGAAAAATTATTATAGATGTTAGTCTTTTTGAATCAGGGTAAAGATATCAATGTTGATAATTTTTTAGGCCCTTTTGCTATTTTTTAGATTTGATTCTTAGTAATTCTGTTGATTCCCATCACAGTATACTTTTCTACAATTAGCTGAATATTCCTGAAGATTTTCTTATGCACAAGCACCATATAAGGTTTTAAAAACAAATATCTGACAAACTTCTTTCCTTAAAAGTATACAGTCCCACTGGAAAAGAAAATAAGTACTTAGAACAACTTAAATAAATACTAGTCAGTGTCAGTGTCAAATGATAGTGTAATTGTTATAACTTTGAAGTTTAAAAGCAGGT
This sequence comes from Oreotragus oreotragus, assembly GCA_006410675.1. Taxonomy (NCBI): domain Eukaryota; kingdom Metazoa; phylum Chordata; class Mammalia; order Artiodactyla; family Bovidae; genus Oreotragus; species Oreotragus oreotragus. Next base: position 349,694 of record SJYX01006565.1, on the reverse strand, counting down.
AAATTTAGTTGGGCTGAGGTAGGCAGTAAATTGCCTATAAAGAGAGGAAGAAAACAATAATGCAGTTTTTTAAAAACAGATTTTTTTCCATGTAAATATAAAAAAAATGCTTTTCAGAGAAAAGGTATAGAATTACACTGGAAAGAATAGAATATATTCTGGGGAATGTTGAGAAGATAGTGAAGCTGAAGTGTAGTCTTAATGTTAGGAAAAATGAAGTTCATGGTACACTTGTAACATATTTGAGCATAGACCTATCTTATATGTGAAAAAAAATTTTTGGATGATTACTGAAGGCAGGAAGTTGCAACATTTTCCAAGCAGGAAAGAGAGACTTACAATACCTCATAAACTTTGCTAATATAAACACAAAGAGAAATATCAATGAGGGGATGGGATTGATTTGTATGGATTTGTTTGATTTCAAACAAGTGGTGTTTAAACAGTCAAGTAGTTATTGACATCCATGCCCTCAGTAACATTATTATGGTGCTTTTTATATGGCTCTTCATATAACTGAGTTAACACTATGAAAGCTATTTGAATTAAAATAGCCATTTTGAAAACATTATATAAAGTTGTTTCCACTGTTTGACTTCACAGTTAAGAGGGCGTCCCTGGTGGCTCAGAGGTTAAACCATCTGCCTGCAATGTGGGAGACCTGGGTTCAATCCCTAGGTCGGGAAGATCCCCTGGAGAAGGAAATGGCACCCCACTCCAGTATTCTGGCCTGGAGAATCCCATGGATGGAGGAGCTTGGTAGGCTGCAGTCCATGGGGTTGCAAAGAGTTGGACACAACTGAGCAACTTCACTTTCACTTTCAAGAAGTTTTACATTAGCTATATACAATCATCATAAGACAATCTGAATATTATTAATTCAAAAAAATCAAATTGGATTAAAGTGGTGTGGACTGGTAATCCTTCCAAGTGCCCAGCAGAAGGAAATTAAAGGACTCCCTGTGGGATGGTAATAGTAACCTAAGTGAAAGTTGCTCAATCGTGTCCGACTCTTTGTGACCCCATGGACTGTACAGTCCATTGAATTCTCTAGGCCAGAATACTGGAGTGGGTAGCCTTTCCCTTCTTCAGGGGATTTTCCCAACCCAGGGATGGAAACCAGGTTTCCCGCATTGCAGGCAGATTCTTTATCAGCTGAGCCACAAGGGAAGCCCATAGTAACCTAGACATCCAATTATTTCTAACAATTTTTCAATCCAGTAAGCACCACATGATTAAATACAATGTGAGAAAATAAGATACCATAACCAAGAAGCAGCAAAACCACAAAAAGCATAAACATGGAAACTACAGCAATTTTTAAGTATAAAATGTAAAATAATTATGAGATATAAACAAGTTTGAAATCTGGTTAGAGTACTGGATACTATGGACTTCCCAGTTGCTGCTAGTGATAAAGAATCTGCCTGCCAATGCAGGAGATGTAAGAGTTGCGGTTTCAATCCCTGGTTCAGAAAGATCCTCTGGAGAAGGGCAAGTCAATCACTCCAGTATTCTTGCCTGGTGAATCCCACGGACAGAGGAAACCATGGACAGAGGAGCAGGCTACAATCCATAGCGTCACAAAGAGTCCGAGATGACTGAAGTGACTTAGCAAGCATGCACAGTGAATACTATAAAAGTTACACAGAATATATGAAAATATATCAAATATATCTAGAAATTAAAAATACAACAATTGAAACTAAAACTTGACCATATTGACTTACAAAATATGTAAACACTACACTCAAAGATTAATGAAAATATACCTTTTCTCCAACATATGTGAACATTTACAAAATTTGATTATCTATTAGGGGCTATAAAGCAAGTCTCAACAGATTTCAGCGGGTTGAAAACATTCTGATGAAAACATGCTGAATATTATCTGTAATCATATATCAATAACCATGCTAGAGATCTAAACAAATAATTATTTAGAATATTCCCTATGTCTTTAGAAGTTAAAGGAATAGAGAATATTTTTTAATAATGAAACCATGAAATGCAGTTAAAATGAAATTGAAATTGAAGGCTATATAATCTCCCCTAAGTACCATTTTTAACAGTATCTCACAAATTTTAATATGTAGTATTTTTGTCATGGTTCATTTAAAATTATTATCTAATTCCTCAAAATTTCTTCTTTCCCCCTGCATGTTGTTTAAAGCTGCATTTCATTTGAACTCAGAAAAATAATTAGAAAGTAAACATACAAAAGTAAAGCTAATAGTCAGTAACTTGAAAATAATACTAAAGTCTACATTACTCTGAGTAAGCTGATAAAGATGAGTTAATGCACATTTTACCATTGTGAGGAATGAAAAAGGAACATCATTAGGTCCTGCAATGCTTCAAAAATTAAAAAACAGAGAATCCCAAGAGAGTATTATATTATAGGCTTTCCAGGTGGTTGCTAGTATTAAAGAACCCATCTACGGATGCAGAAGACAAACAGACGTAGGTTCTATCCCTGGGTCAGGAAGATCCCTTGGAGAAGGACATGGCAGCCCACTCCAGTATTCTTGCCTGGAGAATCCCATGGACAGAGGAGCCTGGTGTGCTACAGTCCATAGGGTTGAAAAGAATTGGACACAACTGAAATGACTTAGCATGGTTGCAAGAGAGTATTATGAACAACTTTGTCNAGGAAGATCCCTTGGAGAAGGACATGGCAGCCCACTCCAGTATTCTTGCCTGGAGAATCCCATGGACAGAGGAGCCTGGTGTGCTACAGTCCATAGGGTTGAAAAGAATTGGACACAACTGAAATGACTTAGCATGGTTGCAAGAGAGTATTATGAACAACTTTGTCAATATATTCAATGTAGGAAAATCAAGGTGTGAGGATTTTCTGTGCCCCAAATTAAGACTTAATATAAAATACAATAATTAAAACAGTGTAGCATGGGTACATGAAAGACAGAGTGAAAAGAGAACACAATAAAGAGTCCAGCCAATATCCACAACATATGGATCCATATGACTTACATCAACAGTGGCAATATACCGCCATGGTAAAAGATGACAGTTTCAACAAATAATATTGGGCAACTGGTATGCCAATTAAACATCAAAATAAATAAAGTAAATTTTATTAAAGAAAATGAGATGATCTTAATAATTTCGGGGTAGGGAAATATTTCTCAAATAACACAAAAAATAACCATAAGGAAAAATTTTGGAAAACTGAATATATTATCTTAAGAACTTTGTATTATAGAGGAGATGATAGGATATTTGACTATGTGATATTTTGCTTCAGAATAATTCAATGGAGAAGACTGAGTGTAAGTAAGTTTAAACAAAACTGGGCACAAGTTGATAATTATTAAGATTGTGTTACAGGTATCTAGAGAGTTGTTGGACTACTATTTTATACATTTGCATATATGTAGGTATCACAAAAATTAGTTGTAAAATAGCAAAAAGGGAAATAGTCTGAGAAGCCTATGTTATTTTGTCAAGTGATAAGCATTTAATACTGTAAATTTTCACCCACATAACCTCACAAATTAAATATCCTCTGTCTGGAGCTTCATTAAAACTGCTTTGTAGCTTTTAAACATGTGTTTTATAGTCAAATGCTATAATCTATTATTTTGGGAATGAATATGCTCCTGGTAAATTAGTAAACTCAGTAAACTAGTTCTTAGCCCCTCCTCCACCCCAGTATACATGGCCATAGAACTTTCTTTCACATTCCACAAATATATATTCAAATCATTTTATAAATCACGTGATTATTGTCTAAGACTAAGCTATAACATCAGTAATTTTAAGATAGTATACCAACATTTGAAACAAGTAAATTGTATTGCTTTTCATTTTTGGCTCAGCATGAAACTCACCTACCTATTCTGAGTCAGTCTCTTGATAAATCTCGCTCCTTTGCGAGAGATTGGTTTTAGCTTCTACCATGGTGGAAAAAAAAAGTCTAACCTACATTAACACATGGACTTCTACCATCCAAATTCATGATTAATAAAGAAAATTACTAATATAAAGAAAGTGAAAACACGAATTGAAAAAGATATATGCACACTTATATTCACAATGGCCGAGATATGAAAGCAGCCTAAGTGGCCATCGATAGTGAATGGATAAAGACTATGTGGTATATAATGGGATACTGGCTTCCCAGGGAACTCAGTGGTAAAGAATCTGCCTGCAGTGCAGAAGATCGGGCTTTGATCCTTGAGTCAGGAAGATCCCCTAGAGAAGGAAATGGCAACGCATTCCGGTATTCTTTCCTGGGAAATCTCATGAACAGAGGAGCCTACGGGTTACAATCCATGGGGTCGCAAAAAGAGTCAGATATGACAGCGACTAAACAACAACATACTGGAATATTATTTAGTCATTTAAAAAATGATGAAATCTTACCATTTGCAACTATATGGGTAGACCTAGAGAGCAAATAAGTGAGATAAGTCAGACAGAGAAAGATAAATACCGTATGATTCCACTTATATGTGAAACCTAAAAAGCAAAATGAACAAACAAAACAGCAACAGACTTTTAGATGTGTGAACAAACAAGTCATAGCTAGAAGGGAGGGAGATGGGGAAAAGAAAGAAACATATGAGATAGATTAAGTGGCACAAATTTCCAGTTGCAAATAAATAAGTCACAGGTATGAAATGTACAGTGTGGGAAATATAGTCAATAATTATGCAACATCTTTGTACAATGGCAGATCATAACTAGACTTATCATGGTGATCATTTTGAAATGTACAGAAGCATTGAATCACGCACTGTGTAACAAGCTAACACAGTGTTATTAGTCAATTATACCCTAAAAACAAAGAAACAGACTCAGAAAAAGATCAGATTTTGTGGTTACCAGAGGTAGTTGGATGAATGTAGTCAAAAGGTACAAACTTTCATTTATAAGAAAAATAAGTACTAAGAATGTAATGTACAACATGATAAATACACTAACATTGCTGTATGTTATATATGAAAGTTAAGAGAGAAAATCCTGAGTTTTCTTAACAAGAAAATTCTTTTCTATTTAACTTTGCATCTATGTAAGATAATAAATATTCACCAAATTTATTGTAATAATCATCTTATGATGTATATAAATCAAATCATTATGTTGTGTACTTATCCAATGTTGTGATATCAATTACATCTCAATAAATCTGAAAGAAAAAAAAAGCAAAATCCAGCAAAAGAGAAGGTTTATAATAAAACATAATAGAATAAACAAATAATCCAGCAAGATGTAAAAGATTTTTTAGATTTATAGTTGAGTAGTATCATAATCCTCATAAATCTTTTGGCAAACTATATTGAGCTGTTAAAAGAAGCAAATCAAGTAATTCTGCCTGGAAATGGTTCACAATCTGTGACTTATGAATTTACTCCCCAAGACTGTGGCAAATGGTCTTTGCTATGATCCATAAGCCATATCAGCTTTTATGTTGACACATGCACTTATATAATACACACACCTCTACAGGGAGATATATGTCCCTCTCTTTGCAAAAAGTATTACCAAACCAGAAGTAACTTCAGAAATTCTATAGCTTAATTCATTCATTGTGTGAGAGTGATATCCACACAGGTTGTAACATCCATTTATTCATTTCCTTGAGAGTGAGCAAACAGACACACAAAACACTTGCCTGTTTTAAGGTGGGTCTTAAAATATATTTCTGAAAGTTTAATGTATTAATGAGTAGCTGTTCTTTATATTTAATTATGTTCCAATACTTTGGCCAACTGATGCGAAGAGCTGACTCATTGGAAAATATCCTGATGCTGGGAAAGCTTGAAGGCAGGAGGAGAAGGGGATGACAGAGGATGGGATAGTTGGATGGCATCACCGACCCAACGGACGTGAGTCTGGGTGAACTCTGGGAGTTGGTGATGGAAAAGAAGGCCTGGCGTGCTGTGGTCCATGGGGCTGCAGGGTTGGACATGACTGAGAAACTGAACTGAACTGATGTTATAAAATTACCCAGTAAAGATCACCTGTGTCTCCAGATAGACATTTATCAACTGCACGGCCAAGCCTCATGTAGGTTGTTAAGAGTACAAAGCTGTGTAAGTCAGAGAAAAACTTTCTAGTTATAAATAATAGAATATTCAACTTGAAATGGCTTAAATAAGATAGACTCAGATTCAGAAAACCAGTGGACTATTGAGGCAAAAGTGTTAAGATCTCTGTGTACCTTCCTAAGGAATATGAATTTTATCCTCCAAAGAGGGAGGATCTAAAGAGAAACTGCAGGAGGAGGATGATAGGATCAGATATACCTGATAAGTATGAGTTATTTTAGAATAAGTGTGGAGAAAAAACAAAGGTATTGGTGAAAACACAAAGACTGGTGAACGAAATGCCCGTGAAACCAATTTGGATTTTACTTTCTTCTAGATAAGAGAGTTAGACCCTACAATCAGGCAGTGGTACTATATGTGGAGATACAGTGCCGATTTGAAATACACACAAATAATAAAATTCACCATTTACTGTATTTGAAATTTTTGTGTTACAATATGTCATGGGAAATAGAATTTCTCATTAAGATTTAGACACTATTACTAGACTGTAGTTTTTTTTTTTAATAATAAGAGAGCTCTTTCCATTTAGAATGTTGAATGAGATGAAAACTTAAAAAACATTTCCAAATGGTTAGAATATGCTGCCAGAATTTTATGTGCTTCTGAGATAAAACTATAAAGTCTCATTACAAAATAAAACATTCTTAAAGCCAAATTGTTAACAATGTGTGTGTATGAGTTATAAAAAAATTAAGGCCTACGATGAAAAACCTCAAAGTAATTAAAAATTAATTCAACCATATAATAAACACTGTAGGAAATATCTTCNAAATGGTTAGAATATGCTGCCAGAATTTTATGTGCTTCTGAGATAAAACTATAAAGTCTCATTACAAAATAAAACATTCTTAAAGCCAAATTGTTAACAATGTGTGTGTATGAGTTATAAAAAAATTAAGGCCTACGATGAAAAACCTCAAAGTAATTAAAAATTAATTCAACCATATAATAAACACTGTAGGAAATATCTTCAGCATGGAACAACCTATAAATGCAGATTATTTTTAACAATAGCAACAAAAACTTTTCTTGAAAAAAAAATATACAATATACGATATCTCACAAATTGCAATCTAGTTTAGGCATTCAGTAAGGCCTTTGCATTTTTATGATGCAGAGTATGGTACTTGATAAGTAACGGGACAAGGACATATGTTATACAAAAGGTATGTGAAAGTTCTTAATTGAGGGAGGGGGACTCATGACCAGCTGCAACTCTGATGAAAGTTATGGTCTCTCTCTCTCTTTAGAAAAATGTACACATGTTGATGTACATACACTTTTATATTCGATTTTAGAGGCTTGTAAAACTCATTCATATAATCCAGATTAAGAAACTTGCATGGAAAACAAGGGCTTGTTACTTCTTCTCAATTTGTATAAAAAGAGAAAAATGCTTCCATGAGCAAAATATATTTTCATTGTTATAAACAAAGCAATGTAAGTCACTAAAATAACTATAGAGAAAATTTTACACAAGATATTCCTTTAGTATGTTAATACTTGGCATACTCCTTTAGACATTACAATAAGTAAAGTAATATCTTAAAGCTTAGAAAAATATAAAAAACACTATTATCTCTAATGTAGAATGTAATCAAAGAAGCTAATAATAAATAAGCTTAACTTTAAATGAAGAAAAAAAAAAGAGAACTGTTGCAAACTGTCCCGTGATCAACTTTTGTCTTTGAACCCATATCTGTTTATTCAGAGGTCCCTCTCAGGCTGGGAAGAGAGAAACTAAGTCACATTTCATGAATTGAATTAAACTTGTCCAATTCAAGTCTAGATTGGCTAGAGAGACAGTGAGGTAACTGGCTAGACACCATTTCCTGCAAATATAATCCCCAAAGAATTATGAATCAAAATTCCTGAAACTATCTGCATGCAGCAAATTGAGTTCATAATAAAAAGCCCAGAATCAATTTTTAAAATATAGAAGACAGTAAAACTTTAAATCATACTAATTTATAACTATGTTTTTAAACTCTGATTTACATAAATAGTGCATGGTTAAAGAATAGAAAGTAGGATGTCTTTATAAGTAACTGTCCAGACTTTCTATCAATCAACTCATCCTAGTAGTCCATCCATGTTTCATGATGTGTATCAGCATAATGAAAAGATGCTGAACCCATCAATGAGGAATTGAAAAAAAGGCATTAGATACATGGAGTGAGAAAATTTGAACTATTCAGTTTCTTTCACTTAATCTGAATTTTACAGACTCAATTTATGGATATTATGGCTATTTAGAGTCATATGCTTAGAGATGAGGTGTTATGTCTTTATAACCTCACATATTTCTACACAATTGTGCTCACCACAGAGGCATATTACTTCCCTGGTGGCTCAGATGGTAAAGCGTCTGTCTACAATGCAGGAGACCCTGGTTCGATCCCTGGGTTGGGAAGATCCCCTGGAGAAGGAAATGGCAATCTACTCCAGGACTATTGCCTGGAAAATCCCATGGACAGAGGAGTCTGGTAGGCTACAGCCCATGGAGTCGCAAAGAATCGGACACGACTGAGCGACTTCGCTTCACAGAGGCATATTACTTTCCCAAGGCTGATTTTGACTTATCAAGGACCAATTCTTTACTAGCACATACCTCATAAAATAATTTACAACCCAATAAGTCTGAAATTCTGTTTTCAGTGATAATTTGAAAGAGTAGTGTGCTGGAGTTGGATTATTTAAGTTAATGACAGCTTCTTGTTAAATATTCATAAATTCTGTAGGCCAGTTGTTAAGCCAGCTTGAAATCAGTCATAGTGGGAATACTAACACTGCAAAATTGGTAAATGTGATATAGTAGGATCTAGCTTTTCTTCATTTCTGCCTTCGTCTCTTCCTTCCTTTCTTTACATTTTATTTTTTAAGAGTTAGCTGGCCAGGAGGGCTGGAAGAAGCATAGGGTGGAATCAAGACTGCCGAGAGAAATATCAATAATCTCAGGTATGCAGATGACTCCACCCTTATGGCAGAAAGTGAAGAGGAACTAAAGAGCCTCTTGATGAAAGTGAAAGAGGAGAGTGAAAAAGTTGGCTTAAAGCTCAACATTCAGAAAACTAAGATCATGGCATCTGGTCCCAACACTTCATGGGAAAAAGACAGAGAAACAGTGGAAACAGTGTCAGATTTTATTTTTCTGGGCTCCAAAATCATTGCAGATGGTGATTGCAGCCATGAAATTAAAAGACGTTTGCTCCTTGGAAGCAAAGTTATGACCAACTTAAATAGCATATTCAAAAGCAGAGACATTACTTTGCCGAATAAGGTCCATCTAGTCAAGGCTATGGTTTTTCCAGTAGCCATGTATAGATGTGAGAGTTGGACTGTGAAGAAGGCTGAGCGCCGAAGAATTGATGCTTTTGAACTGTGGTGTTGGAGAAGACTCTTGAGAGTCCCTTGGACTGCAAGGGGATCCAACCAGTCCATTCTGAAGGATAGTATATTCAAAAGCAGAGACATTACTTTGCCGACTAAGGTCCGCCTAGTCAAGGCTATGGTTTTTCCTGTGGTCATGTATGGATGTGAGAGTTGGACTGTGAAGAAGGCTGAGCGCCGAAGAATTGATGCTTTTGAACTGTGGTGTTGGAGAAGACTCTTGAGAGTCCCTTGGACTGCAAGGGGATCCAACCAGTCCATTCTGAAGGAGAGCAGCCCTGGGATTTCTTTGGAAGGAATGATGCTAAAGCTGAAACTCCAGTATTTTGGCCACCTCATGAGTTGACTCATTGGAAAAGACTCTGATGCTGGGAGGGTTTGGGGGCAGGAGGAGAAGGGGATGATAGAGGATGAGATGGCTGGATGGCATCACTGACTCAATGGACATGAGTTTGAGTGAACTTCGGGAGTTGGTGATGGACAGGGAGGACTGGAGTTCTGCGATTCATAGGGTTGCAGAGTCGGACATGACTGAGTGACTGAACTGAACTGAACTGAACTGATACTACTGGATATGTTCATCTTATACCTCAGCAGATTTAGGAAAGAAGAAGTAATTTAAAGTAGACAGGAAGAAGATTTTAGAGTAATTAGCAAATATATATGTATGATAAGCAAAAATTTAGCCATCAGAAAATTGCTTTCTTAACAACAGCAAATAGCTACTTTGCTTTATTTTCTGACTTCTCATTTCAAGGCACAATATAGAATTAAAGCCATATTTTTTATTAGGTCAGATTATCCATGAAAGCCACTAGTACTTTCTGCAGACTTGAGTCTAGTCTTTACTTTTTATATCCATCAAAACTGTAGAAAAAGTTAGGGAAATATATCACTTGTTGTGAGCTATGTTTTAACAGCCATTCTGCCTTATATATCTAGGAGGTGGGNTTTTTTTATTAGGTCAGATTATCCATGAAAGCCACTAGTACTTTCTGCAGACTTGAGTCTAGTCTTTACTTTTTATATCCATCAAAACTGTAGAAAAAGTTAGGGAAATATATCACTTGTTGTGAGCTATGTTTTAACAGCCATTCTGCCTTATATATCTAGGAGGTGGGATTCACTGTGGTATTTTTATAATCACTCAACATCTCTCATCTCTCTAAACTAAATGAACTAAATCTCTCTATTATCCTTTATCTCTTTCTAATATGAAGGAATAATGACACAGTAGTAGTGGTTAATGATTATCACTAATAAATAAGTAGTATAATTACATTAATTATTTTATAAATATTTATTAATTGGCTGAAAACACAGAAAATAATTGTTTGAAAACATTAGTCTTAAGTGATGGGAGATATGGTTATCAAACCTGTTAAAGGGGACTAGAATATGTCACTCCAAAATATGCTTCTTTAGAGTAAGATGCATTTTTGCCTGATTATTTTTAAAAACAGCAGAAACAGGGAAAGCTCTGAAAACAGAATGCCATTCTTTTGTACGAGATATTTACTTCTATAAGAGAAATTTCCATCTGGAAAGGTGTTTCCCTTTCTGTACCAAATAGAGGAGAATGACCAAATATCTAGAAACTTGTCAGTGGAGAAGGCAAGGACCTAAATCTACATAGCAAGCTTACCCTTGTTTACTGTGCCTTTTTGGTTAGCCTCCCACAACTGGTTTCCCCACCCCAACATCTTCTTTTGTCTTTAGCTGAAGATAGTACCAAAGATTGGAGAAGGAAATACCAACCCTCTTCAGTATTCTTGCCTGGAGAATCCTGTGGACAGAGGAGCCTAGTGGGCTGCTTTCCATGCGGTCGCACAGAGTTGGACATGACTGAAGAGACCTAGCATGCATGCATGCATTGGAGAAGGAAATGGCAACCCACTCCTGTGTTCTTGCCTGGAAAATCCCAGAGACAGAAGAACCTGGTGTGCTGCCATCTATGGGGTCGCACAGAGTCAGACATGACTGGAGCGACTTAGCAGCAACAGCAGCAGTACTTAAGATGGTGGCCCATTGGCCCATTTCAGAGTAATTCAGTTTTCTTGGGTATCTCCCAGGTATATAGGAGGGATACATGTTATTAAACTTCTGTTTGTTTTCCTGTTAATTTGTCTTTTATTATTATAGGGGTATCTCAGATAAAAACCTAGAAGGGTAAAGGGAAAATTAGTTTTCTTGCAGTTCACACAAAGGAAAAAGAAAAATGTCCATGTTTTCTTTATAAGACTGCTGCTGCTGCTGCTAAGTCACTTCAGTCGTGTCCGACTCTGTGTGACCCCATAGACGGCAGCCCACCAGGCTCCCCC
>SJYX01006565.1:310050-320263 GCA_006410675.1 Oreotragus oreotragus | reverse complement strand
CAACAGTTAGAACTGGACATGGAACAACAGACTGGTTCCAAATAGGAAAAGGAGTACATCAAGGCTGTATATTGTCACCCTGCTTATTTAATTTCTATGCAGAGTACATCATGAGAAACGCTGGGCTGGAGGAAGCACAAGCTGGAATCAAGATTGCCGGGAGAAATAACAATAACCTCAGATATGCAGATAACACCACCCTTATGCAGAAAGTGAAGAAGAACTAAAGAGCCTCTTGATGAAAGTGAAAGAGGAGAATGAAAAAGTTGGCTTAAAGCTCAACATTCAGAAAACTAAGATCATGGCATCTGGTCCCATCACTTCATGGCAAATAGATGGGGAAACAGTGGAAACAGTGGCTGACTTTATTTTGAGGGGCTCCAAAATCATTGCAGATGGTGATTGCAGCAATGAAATTAAAAGATGCTTACTCCTTGGAAGGAAAGTTATGACCAACCTAGACAGCATATTAAAAAGCAGATACATTACTTTGTCAACAAAGGTCCGTCTAATTAAGGCTATAGTTTTTCCAGTAGTCATGTATGGATGTGAGAGTTGGACTATAAAGAAAGCTTAGTGCTGAAGAATTGATGCTTTTGAATTGTGGTGTTGGAGAAGACTCTTGAGAGTCCCTTGGACAGCAAGGAGATCCAACCAGTCCATCCTAAAGGAGATCAGTCTTGGGTGTTCACTGGAAGGACTGACGTTGAAGCTGAAACTCATACTTTGGCCACCTGATGAGAAGAGCTGACTCATTTGAAAAGACTCTGATGCTGGGAAAGATTGAAGGTGAGAGGAGAAGGGGACGACAGAGGATGAGATGGTTGGATGGCATCACCCACTCAGTGAACATGAGTTTGGGTAGGCTCCAGGAGTTGGTGATGGACAGGGAGGTCTGGCGTGCTGCAGTTCATCGGGTCGCAGAGTCAGACACGACTGAGTGACTGAACTGGACTGATAAGATGCTAACAAAGATCTTCTGGTTCCAAAAATAATATTCTTTTCCTTAAGGCATCAATCGAAGTATTCAAACTAAAAGCCATTTGTCTGAAAAAACAGTAAACTTAGAAAGTGTAATAAGTGGGCTTAAAAGTGTTCTCCATCCATTTCCCTCTATATAATAGATTTCTGATCTGAAATCCTCTATCATATGAAAGGAAGTGAAGATGTGCTATCAACAAGAGGAGAATGACCAAGTATATTGCTACAACATAGCATCTTTTAAACTAGAAACATCTCTCCAAGTATTACTATCTACCATATTCACAGTTGTTTTTTTTCCCCTCACTGCAGAAATGGCAAAGCAATATGAAATATCTTTAGCATCTAAGGAACTTATACTTTCTAATGGAAATTTTAAAAGAATGGTTTAAGGATATTATTTTCACTTTCATATACAAAAGGAATACTTATTGTCATTTTGTTTACATTACACTGTGTGTGTGTCTGCATGTACATGCATGCATGCACAGTGTTAACTAAGAAGCTCAATGCTGTTTAATTAATATCAAAGCAGATAATTGATTCTGATCATCTGACAACTTTGATTACAAAATAGGCACTCAGGTTTTTTTAATTTTTCTTTTTTCTTGTTCCCTTATCTATAGTATTTCTGCCTGTTCGAAATTCTTTCCCCACTGTTACAAACATCAACAGACGCAACCTGATTTCACTACCAAGGAATATGGGCAAGTACCAAGGTAAAAAAGTCAACTTGGTGCCTTAAAAAATAAATTTTAGGCTTTAAGATTTTCATTCTTTATGCTTCATTAAGTTTCAAGTCTAGAGCATAAAATAGTGATGTGCCTTTTAATGGTTTAATTTCACCTATAAATATTTTATCAAAATATTTTTAAAGCAGCTCTGTATTCACTTAATGGTATTTACTGACTACCTAATAATATTGCAGGCATAAGGACAAGCAGAAAAAAATCAGATTTACAGATGAATACTAAGATCTACTACAGGCATTCTAAATTGCCAATTGCATAATATTATAACTGTTTTCAACTGAACTTGGTTGTTTAATGCTGAGGAGCCATAAATGCCACAGGATTTAAAAAATATATACTTTTTTCAAGAATGTAAGATGTTATATATAAATTTTGTCTTATAAAAGTATCAAGATCCATTCATCTCTCTCTGGAACAAGAGATGCTATCTGAAACTATTATTAATAATTAAACTTTCATTAATCTTTACATAAATGATTATAAATGTGTTTATAATATTTATAAACTATTATAAATATTATAAAACATAAATGGTTATTATTTATTACACATGGGACGTTATCAAGGGCCAATTAAAGTCTTATTTAAATATAACATTATATAGTGCTTGACTGCTACTGCTACTGCTGCTAAGACACTTCAGTCATGTCTGACTCTGTGCGACCCCATAGACGGCAGCCCACCAGCCTCCCCCGTCCCTGGGATTCTCCAGGCAAGAACACTGGAGTGGGTTGCCATTTCCTTCTCCAATGCATGAAAGTGAAAAGTGAAAGTGAAGTCATTGCTCAGTCGTGTCCAGCTCTTAGCTACCCCATGGACTGCAGCCTACCAGGCTCCTCCGTCCATGGGATTTTCCAGGCAAGAGTACTGGAGTGGGGTGCCATTCCATAGTGCTTGACTACTAACTTATAAATGTAAACTAATGATGTTGTTAAAGTGCTGCACTCAATATACCGGCAAATTTGGAAAACAGCAGTGGCCACAAGACTGGAAAAGGTCAGTTTCATTCCAATCCCAAAGAAAGGTGATGCCAGAGAATGTTCAAACTACCATACCATTGCACTCATCTCACACACTAGCAAAATAACATACAAAATTCTCCAAGTGAGGCTTCAACAGAATGTGAACCAAGAACTTCGATGTTCAAGTTGGATTTAGAAAAGGCAAAGGAACCAGAGATTAAACTGCCAACATCTTTGGATCATAGAAAAACCTAGAGAATTCCAGAAAAACACCTACTTTGGCTTCATTGACTACCCTAAAGCCTTTGACTGTGTGTATCACAACAAACTGAAAAATTCTGAAAAAGATGAGAATACCAGACCACCTTACCTGCCTCCTGAGAAACCTGTATGCATGCCAAGAAGCAACAGTTAGAATTGGACATGGAACAGTGGACTGGTTCCAAATTGGGAAAGGAATATATTGGTTGTATATTGTCAGGGTTGTATATTGTCAGCTTGCTTATTTAACTTATATGCAGAGTAAATCATGCAAAATGCTGGACTGGATGAAGTACAAACTGGAATCATGAAATAGCAATAACCTCAGATATGCAGATGACATCATCCTTAGGCAGAAAGAGGAACTAACGAGCCTCTTGATGAAAGTGAAAGAGGAGTGTGAAAAAGCCTGCTTAAAACACAACATTAAAAAAAAAAAAAAAGAAGAAGAAGATCATGGCATTTGGTCCCATCATTTCGTGGCAAACAAATGGGGAAACAATGGGAACAGTGAGAGACTTTATTTTCGTGGGCTCCAAAATCACTGCAGATGGTGATTGCAGCTATGGAATTAAAAGATGCTTGCTCCTTGGAAGAAACGCAATGACAAACCTAGACAATATATTAAAAAGGGGAGACGTTACTTTGTCAACAAAGGTCTGTATAATCAAAGCTATGGTTTTTCCAGTAGTTATGTATGGATGTGAGAGTTGGACTATAAGGAAATCTCAGCGCTGAAAAAATGATGCTTTTGAACTGTGGTGTTGGAGAAGACTCTTGAGAGTCCCTTGGACTGAAATGAGATCCAATCAGTCCATCCTAAAGGAGATCAGTCCTGATCATTCATTGGAAGGACTGAAGCTGAAGCTGAAGTTCTAATACTTTGGCCACCTGTGAAGAACTGACTCAGTGGAAAAGACCCTGATGCTGGGAAAGTCTGGAGGTGGGAGAAGAAGGGGACAACAGAGGATGAGATGGTCGGATAGCATCACTGACTCAGTGAACATGAGTTTACGCAAGCTCCGGGATTTGGTGATGGACAGGGAAACCTGGTGTGCTGCATTCCATGTGGTTGAAAGAATCAGACATGACTGAGAGACTGAACTGAACTGATGAATTATTTATTACTTATGTATATAAGCACTAATATATATATATATATATATATATATATATTTGCATTAAAGATGAAAACAAATATTCCCATTATTTTCTTTAATGTCTTTTATAGGCATAGAAAGTTATTGAATAATGATCCCAAACCAAACACAAAGGCAGATCTGCTGCCTGGAAATCATCAGGTAGGGGGAAAGAGAAACATCATATCACAGATATTATAATAGCTACATTTTCATGTTTAATAGCATCCAGACAATAAAAGGGCTTCCCTGGTGTCACAGAGGTTAAAGCGTCTGCCTGCAATGCGGGAGACCCGGGTTCGATCCCTGGGTCGGGAAGATCCCCTGGAGAAGGCAATGGTACCCCACTCCAGTACTCTTGCGTGGAGAATCCCATGGAGGGAGGAGCCTGGTAGGCTACAGTCCATGAGGTCGTGAAGAGTCAGACACGACTGAGTGACAAACTACTACTAACTACTACACAATAAAAAGTACTTAAAAATAAATTACAGTGAATGGTGTCTCATAAAGAGTAATGAAAGAGTTTATGGAAAGAGACACTGAAGAAGAAACAAGCTAACACTCAATTTCAAGTTACTGACAATCTTGATACAGTGATAAGGAAAATAATATTCTAATGCTGATATATCTATGGAAGAATAAATTGACTGTGTATGTTGGTGAGGTGGCTTTCAAATTTCTATTTCTCTTCTTTGTTTATTTTCTAAAGTCTTCTCTTCAAAAAAAGGTAAATTATGTTATACAGATAATTTGGGGACGTATAGCTAAGGATATCTTATATTACTCAGATAGTCAAACAAATATATGCCACAGGAAAAACTGTTTTATAGTGGTTCTTCCATTGCAATATTCATTTAGCATATATTTATTTCAAATTGGAGGTAAAACATTAAAACTAAAGAATAAGGTTTTACTGAATTACAGAACTAATTTTTAGGTAAAGTTATATTTGGTTCAATGACTTGGATAAATTAAGATACTTTCCAGTTAACCAAAGCAATTTCCACTTAAATTAGTGTAATAAATGGGATTTATTCAATGGTCATTTATGGAATGCTTAACTGCAGATTACTTGGAAGAATTTAAAGAAGTATAAAACATAGTCTTCATTCACCAAGAACCTGTTCCATATGGGAAAAAATATGAGTAAAATATTTATGGCAGTTTATTAATTCCTGCCAACATGCATACAATTGATGCAGTAGTAAAGAGTCACCCTGCCAGGGCAGGAGAAACAAGAGACTCAGGTTCAGTCACTGGGTTGGGAAGGTCCTCTGGAGTAGGAAATGGCAACCAATCCAGTATTCCCATCTGGAAAATTTCATGGATAGAGAACCCTGGTGGGCTAGAGTCCACGTGTATGCACAGAGTCAGACACGACTGAGCCACTGAGCACACGTATAACGTGCATATAATAAGCTTCATGGGTATCCAGAGAGTAGTGAGTGCTTTGTGAGCTACACCAGTCAGAGGAGAAGCTGTAGAAGAATTACCACTGGGGTTCACATGAAGAATTCACATCATTTTATAGATGAAGAACAGTGGAGAGGAGGTTGCACTTGACATTAAGTATGATGCTACAAACTAACAGTCTTTTCACAAGCTTTCTCTCCAGCTGAGCCAGCTTTCCTTTTTTTTCCCTTTCTGATACTTTGGAACTAGACCTAGATACCCTCACTGCCACCCTCTTCATCACATTACGTAGTAAAAGTCAGATGCATCTATAGAAACTTAAGAATCAGACATGACAGCAGCTGAACAACATAGAAACCTATGTATACATACATCATCTTAGCATTTTTGACACTGTATTAAAATGCATGTGTCAGTCTCTTTCACCATGGTACTCCTCTCACCTTCTTGAATGAATTGAATATACGTATATATATTTACCTTTAAGAACACTATTGTGGATGCTATTTTGGCACAGACATTGTAATAATATTTCAGAGCCTAGAAATGGAGTAAATGGCTTACCCCCGTTTCTTTTTTTTTTTTTGGCGTATGTCTCTTTTCTCTCACAGATCGCTGCCCTTTGAGGTGTATATCACCATATTTAAGGGCTTCCCTGATGGCTCAGGCAGTAAAGCATCTACCTGCAACAGGAGACCTGGGTTTGATTCCTGGATTGAGAAGATCTCCTTGAGAAGGAAATGGCAATCCACTCCAGTACTCTTGCCTGGAAAAATCCCATGGATGGAGGAGCCTGGTAGGCTGCAGTTCATGCGGTTGCAAAGAGTCGGACACAACTGAGTGACTTCACTTTCACCATATTTTAACAGGAATTAATTGTTGTTACTGCTATCCTCAAATTCATTAATGACTTTATTGGGTTTATTTCCAGCACTGTTCCAAGTATATTTCATGGTATATTGAACTTCCACAAAAATGGTCCACCACCAATGTCATGCTTGATCAGTTCTTTTAACTCCTCCACCCCTACTCTTTGTCCTTCTTATTCCCGATAACCACTCTAATGGTTACCTTCAGGACTTTGTTGTCATTAATAACTGTAACACATTAGGAAATCTAGATGACAACTATCCCACTCTGGTCTTTACATAGCTTAATCAAAAATATTTAGGTATTTCCCTATTTATCTAAAATCCTCCATGCTGATGGCCCTAATACTTTTTCTTTATTCATTACTACTCTCAAACATTATTTTTCTTCATATATGAGTTGGATCCATTGTCCAGAACTATTGCTCTTTTTGTAAACACTTAACATTTGCCTCCTTCAAACTCACTTAGGGGGAACAAAAAACCAAACTTCACTTCTGATTAAATCCAATTATTGTCTGCCTTATAACTACCTAAATGGCACTATGCTTCTATTGAAAACAATAAAGCTATGCATCCTGGACTCCAGATTTATGATCATGATTTAAAATGGTAGCTCAATACAGTCATAACTGTCTATGTATTCCTAATAAATTTACTTTACCATTTTCAGTGATGACAGTTTCAGAGCTTTCCTGCTTTCTCAGATCTCCAATACTTGCATCTCTTTTCACAATGAACTGTGAAATTTCATCACATTTCATAAACAAAAAAAGACACTATTATATTTGCAAACTCTCTCAGACTTCCAGAACCAACCCCATAAACCTGCATGCATCAGTACTACACGACCTGATTTCTTTCCAGTCCACAAATCTCCCTGCTCCTCTCTAAGGCCAATCCTTCCACATGTGTTTTCAGTACCTATGACTCAATATTCTCATGAGAAAAAATTCTCCCTCTTTTACTTTCTTACTTTATACCTCCCTCCATCTTTTCCTCTTAGATCATTCACATTGCCTGACATGACTTATAATATTCTACTTTCAAAATGCTTCCCTTGACTCCATTTTCCCTTGAGTAACCACTTCATTTCTGTTATTGACAATAAGACCATTGAAAGAGTTATTTATTTTGGCTATGTACAATTTCTTGCTGCCAAATATCTATTCCTTCATCCTAAAGGTTTCTTCTCTAACATTCCATAGAAACAGCACCTATCAATGTCTTCAGTGACCTACAGTTAGAAGAGATGTGGCCTAACTGTGATTTTTCTATTGCTTTCTATTTGTTTTTCTATTTTTCTATCGCTTTTGTTAAGGAGTCAGTAGAAAGGCAACAATACTCATTCTTTCCAGCTGTCCTGGAGACAGCGTAACAGTGACCAGTGTCTTGGATACACCTGAGTAAAGCTTTAATATCAACAAGCAAAATGCTATGACACCATGAGGAAATGTTCAGCATAAGTATTTGCTTAATACATAATATTAGGAGTAAATAAGACAATAATTTTAATCAGTTGTTAGGTTTTTTGTTGAATAAATGACCCTAGTATAGTGATTTTGTGAATGACAAAGTAGTAATCCTATAAGGAATCATAATGATCACTGGTAATATCAACATCTATCTATCTATATATTTATCTGAATATAAATTTAGCATTGAATAGTAATTGTAAATTCACTTTCTTCCATGCATCAGTACTTCATGATGGACATGCAATTGATCCAGGTAAGAAGCAGAATATGATATTAATGTTCCTATGTTCTAAAAGCACAAAAGTGTTCTAAAAGCATAAAAGGTTTCACAATATTGAGGAGAAGCATTATGGAATGATTAATTATTACACTGTCAAGTTTTAATTATGTAAACTATGATTAAATTAAGGGAATTATAAATGCTTATTTTTGTTTAAAGAAAGATCCAAGTACATTATAATAAGGCTGTCTCTTATACACATCTGAGAATTTATCTGAGAAAAAAAATCTTTTTGTGCTTTTCTGATAGGGAACAAGAAAAGGAAATAATATACTTTTAAGGTTATTAGGTATATAATACTTTACTCTGTAAATAACTTGCTGATCCACTGAGTCATTTAGCCAAAATTAATTAATATCTTTTCTGGGCCAGGAATTCTGTACAATCCATATCAATATATAGCAAGTAATAGTCCTTATGTAACAGGAATTTATTTCCCAGTAGAAGAGTCATGATTAAAAGAAATAAATGTAATAATTTATTCTATTTATTACAGTGGATATATGAACAAAGAGGCGTGGAAATGCTTACCCAGAAATCAGGCTTGCAAAGGCAGTAATGGAGGATAATCCCATTAAGTGAACAGGTATTGGCCAGGGGTGTACCAAGACAAAGAAGAGGATTTCAGTCAGTGGCACTACTGTAAACAAAGACACCCGTTTTAAAGAAAGATATTTGTTTACTGGTTGGTGGTAGAAAGGAGTGTTCCTTTATTATGCCTTGCTGTGTTTGTGTTTTTCATTTTCAAGTCACTATCAGCATATTCTTTTAATATTATAAAAAGAAACAGTGAGTGCAAAGCACTTTACTTAGTGTATATTGTCCTTCATTTTTGTGTACTACACTGCTATTAATATTTATTAAGATTACTACTTCTGTCTTAATAAAGATTTTATGTTATTGGAGCCCAGATAACTGCATACCTGCAGTGTTAACTCTAACAGGAATTATTTTTCTGATGTGTCTCTATGCTATGGCATGGTGCATCATCAAAGAGTAAGATTTGGATTGCTCCTTCTATTTAAATTTACTGATTGCTCAAAAAGACTATGAAGAATGTCTTAAAGAGGTCATGGTGGAAGTAAAGGGAAGAGTGTGGGGAAAATGTAGTGAGCATCTATTACTTTTATGCATTTCATACATTATCCCTGCTGATAATCACACAAAAGGTGAGAGGTATACAACAGCATCACTGTTTTAGATTTAGAATCCCAAGGAATGCTCAAACTACCACACAGTTGCACTCATCTCATGTGCTAGTAAAGTAATGCTCAAAATTCTCCAAGCCAGGCTTCATTAACACGTGAACTGTGAACTTCCAGATATTCAAGCTGGTTTTAGAAAAGGCAGAGGAATCAGAGATCAAATTGCCAAATCTGCTGGAGCATTGAAAAAGCAAGAAAGTTCCAGAAAAACATCTATTTCTGCTTTATTGACTATGCCAAAGTCTTTGTGTGGATCACAATAAACTGTGGAAAATTCTGAAAGAGATGGGAATACCAGACCACCTGACCTGCCTCTTGAGAAACAGGTCAGGAAGCAACATTTAGAAGCAGACATGGAATAACAGAGTGGTTCCAAATAGGAAAAGGAGTACGTCAAGGCTGTATTATTTAACCTATATGCAGAGTACATCATGAGAAACGCTGGGCTGGAGGAAGCACAAGCTGGAATCAAGATTGCCGGGAGAAATAACAATAACCTCAGATATGCAGATAACACCACCCTTATGCAGAAAGTGAAGAAGAACTAAAGAGCCTCTTGATGAAAGTGAAAGAGGAGAATGAAAAAGTTGCCTTAAAGCTCAACATTCAGAAAACTAAGATCATGGCATCTGGTCCCATCACTTCATGGCAAATAGATGGGGAAACAGTGGAAACAGTGGCTGACTTTATTTTGAGGGGCTCCAAAATCATTGCAGATGGTGATTGCAGCAATGAAATTAAAAGATGCTTACTCCTTGGAAGGAAAGTTATGACCAACCTAGACAGCATATTAAAAAGCAGATACATTACTTTGTCAACAAAGGTCCGTCTAATTAAGGCTATAGTTTTTCCAGTAGTCATGTATGGATGTGA
>SJYX01006565.1:249817-307539 GCA_006410675.1 Oreotragus oreotragus | reverse complement strand
GACCCCATGGACTGTAGCCTACAAGGTTCCTCCATCCATGGGATTTTCCAGGCAAGAATACTGGAGTGGGTTGCCATTCCCTTCTCCAGGAGATTTTCCCGACCCAGGGATTGAATCCGGGTCTCCCGCATTGTAGGCAGATGCTTTACCATCTGAACTAAAGAGGTAAATTAGTCATTCATCATTTAATTTCAATATAATCTTGGGGAAATCACTCGGTCTATCTGAACCTGAGTTTCCTCATCTGTAAATAAGAGTTATCAGTCTTATGTTAAACATGCTGATGTCCATATCCTACTCAAAGAAGCTCTCCTTCACCAGGACTGAAGTGTGTTAAAACCCTATATGTCCCTTAGATGATTATAATGTGCAACCAGGGTTAAGAACCACTGCCCTATGAAGAGGGATTGACACTTAATATCTTTCTTGTTCAAATACTGATTACTGGCTTATGAATAGAGTCAGCATCTCCCATCAGAAGGTACATGTGAGCAGAACTCTGAAGGGTGAAGGTGAAAGAAGTGAAACAGGATCTAATAATAAGAATGAGAGAAGCAACAGTGAGAATAAGTTGTTTGTTCCTTGGATGCTAACTATATTTGAAGAGAAGCATCAAAAAATTGGTATGTAGGTGGAGAGAAGCATTACATTGACTGAGTTTGGAATAAAATGTAAATAAAACAAAAAATGAAACAATAAAGCATATCTACTACTTATCTTATTATATACTTTGAATATGACATGTATAATTTAAAATATCATGTTAATTTTAAATTTAACTGACAAATAAATCTAGATTTGGCATCATGTGTCCCACAGAAAATTTGTCAAAACAACAATTTCAGGTTTCCATTAAAATTTCATTAAGTGTATTCAGGAGAAATGTTTTCCAAGTTTTTTAAATCAGAAGATTATCTACCAAACGTATTTAGGCCCCACATTGCCTAAATAAATATCTTTACAAGAGGGGACTTGGAATTGTGTATTTCTAACAAATATTTTGAATTATTGTAATGAATGGAATAGTTGGGAAATTTGTTATTCAGTCACTAAGTCAGAATAACTGCCTAATTTTTTGATGCACATATCACATTAATTATATATAGCTAATATACCACATGAGTCACCATTACAGCACAAAAGCCAAGTTTAAACTCAATTTAAGGAAGTAAACAACAGTTTTCTTTGAAATGTCTACATGATATACAACCATGATGGAACTAACTTAGTGTGTAAGAGCTTATGATGAAGAAAAGCAGGTCTTACCTGGTCTCATGGCGCCCAGCACTCATCTCAGTCTCGGTCTCCAGTGGTAACCACAATTTTATTCTAGTAACTCAGTCCTAAAACTTAATAAACTATAAGCCATGCTATATTGCGATTATATCAATACCTTTACCGGAAAGCCAAATAACATACAATGATGTCATTTTGTTACATTATTATTCTCCGAACCTTTTTCATTATGTGATACTATAAGGAGATAAATGTAGAGCAAAAACTCCAATAAATGCTTTTTACATATTTTATATGGATTTCTGTGTGGTACTGTACTATATGTGCATAAAAATTATAGAAAAATATATATTTTAAAATAAGAAAAAATCTTCTAACCAACTTTCTGCAGTCACCGGATTGTCCTGTGTAACCCCTGTCATGGGTTTCCTGAGCCTTGGAGCCATTACTCTACAGACCCTGTGCTGCATGAAAAAGGCCATTGTATATCATCAAAGTCAAATCACTATTTTTCCTACTTTCTATCCATTTCTATAATAAAGGCGTGTTTTAGTGTGCTTCATATTTGAACCACGACTTAATGAAAAAGCTTTTGCTTTTGCCAGGGATTCTAATTAACTTTTATTTCTTTACTGACCAAAAAATAACATGTTTTAATTTCTCACATTAATTTTATTTCTAGTTGTGCCTGTTATATAGAATCCAATCCCAAAACAATTTTTTCCCCCCAAAGATTTCCTTTCCAGAATTATCCACCTATCTCCCTGTGTAAACCGGAACAATTATTGCAATAATCTTGTTTCCATAATGATATCTTCCTTCACTGTAATCAGAACTGGAATTATGCTGTCTTATTAAAGACTGATGGTTATTTCACTTATGTTTATAACTGTACATGTGTGTGCACATTTTTGTATTGAACAAAGCAGCTTCTGAATCGATTTTTCATAACTGGTGAAGTGATTGCCCTCACCCAGTGGGGGCCAACTCACCCATACAATCCTTACTTTAGTTAGACAACAAATCATTCATCTTTGAATTTGTTCACATTGGCCTCTCTTACATAATTCTATGCCTTTGTGAACAGCTGTGACCTTTATGAGGGAAAAATAAATGAAAGTGAAGGGGTGTGTTAAGTATACCATATTTGCTATTAAAATGTATCATTTTATGACCATTTCAAGAGGAAAGAAAAAGAATGATTCCCAATACTAAATGCCAGGGTACATTCTACAAAGACATTGAGCTACTCCATCTCCATAAAGTGTTCATTCACTGAATGCCACTGACTCTGGGACAGCATCTGCCATATTAAGTGTTAAATTCACTGCTTTCTCAATCTTAGTCTTATTATTTCTTGATTTCACTCCCTGCCATTCTGTTACTTAATTAATTTCATCATTAAAGGTATATATGAGTTAAACCTTTCAAGTCTTGAAGGTAAGTAGCTGCATAGGACAATATGTACACAAGAGGAGAAAACTTCCTTTCTTCTAGCAATTGAAAAAAATTCTAGATTACTGATTACACTTTATGTACCAGAATATGCCTAAACTCATTTAATGTTCACTTCTAACCAGGGAGATAGGTGTTTTATTTTCTAGTCCCATTCTTTATATAAAGAAGCAGTAGAAGGTCAAATAATGCATAATGCATTATGCATAGTAATTGCATAATGTTATATGCATGGTAAATGACAGAGATAGGATTAAAATCCCAGTGATCAGTTCCAGAGCCTACAATCCCAGTCTCTCCAAGATGATATTCAACGAATGAGTGAGTGGGAATTACACTACTTTAAATGATTCATGGTAGTGTTTGGGTGTGCATATGAGTACACCTACTATTGTTTAGGGCTTTCCAGATGGCTCAGCAAGTAAGGAATCTGCCAGAAATTCAGGAGACAGAGGAGACATGAGTTTGATCCCTGGGTTGGGAAGATCCCCTGGAGGAGGAAATGGCAATCCACTCCAATATTCTTGCCTGGAAAATCCCATGAACAGAGGAGCCTGGCAGGCTTCTATCTACAGGATTGCAAAGAGTTGGACATGACAGAGCACAACCATGGACAGCTGGACCATGTGTTTACTTTGCACCACTTTAAAGACTTCACTTCTTTCAATGAGAAATTTCTTCAGAGTCTTGGGAAATGGAGTCAAGGGATGTTAGTGGCAGTTGAAAACATAATTTCTCAAAAAGATAAGAAAGCATTAAAGAATATGGAGTGGCTATGGAGAAGGCAATGGCACCCCACTCCAGTACTCTTGCCTGGAAAATCCCATGGACGGAGGAGCCTGGTGGGCTGCAGCCCATGGGGTTGCTAAGAGTCAGACACGACTGAGCGACTTCACTTTCACTTTTCACTTTCCTGCACTGGAGAAGGAAATGGCAACCCACTCCAGTGTTCTTGCCTGGAGATTCCCAGTGATGGCGGAGCCTGATAGGCTGCCATCTCTGGGGTTGCACAGAGTCGGACACGACTGAAGCAACTTAGCAGCAGCAGCAGATGTCAAGTTTATTAGAAGAGAGTCAGGGAAATTCATTAGTGTAGTGGAGAGATAAGCATTTTTCAATATGTATACTAATCCAAACCCCTACCTCCTCTCTTTGTTCATAAGTTGTAAAGAACCTGAGATCTTGTTAATTATTGATGAACCAGGTGTCACGCATACACAGATCCTGGATCAATGGTTAATTACAGAAGTTATCTCCTCCAAAACATTGGCTTTATAAAATATTTACATATCTATTACTTTTATTGGCCAAATCTACATTTCTATCTTTTAACAGTCACTAAAGCTTTTATAAATATTTAACAAAGTATTTTTCCCCTTCTTTTCAGTGACAGAAATGCAGTATCTATTCAACAGTCAGACAGAAGATGTCAAGATTCTGAACAATTAAAAAAAGAAAGTGATTCAGTGGAAAACATTTGACTTTCACCAGCATAAAGGTCATCATATCATCATGTCATTTGCTATATTTGAAAAGGTCTTCTAAAAATGCAGCTTTAACAATAAAACAATGTTTATTTTTTATCAACATAACTGTCATATTTTTATAGATCTGATTTTTAATGTTGCAATTATGCTAAAGTTTATGTGCTATAGACATGTTATCTTTTTAGCTAAAAAAATTAGACTAATCAGGAAGAGAAAATAAATTGAGGATTCCAATTGTCCTCAGATTGTGATTGTATTCCAAAAATGAACATTAAATGAAGACATTTAAAAATAGAATGCATTCACATGAAATTATTTATTAAGTAAATAATATATCATGAAATCAGACTGAACTCTTTATTAGACTACTAGAAACTGGATTTGATTTTCTTTTTCAAAGGACAAGATCAAAAATCTAAGTGGTAAACAATTTCATCCTTTTTTGATGATGAATTTCTCTGATAAATTTTGAGACAAAACATATGCTAAGTATCCTAGAGCTCTACCACAAAATTAGTGGTATTTTATGAGAGTAACAATACTGAAAGGGAAAAAAAAAAGCAAGTTTGCACTTGCATAGGTTTTTCCTATGTCAGACAGTTTTTAGGTCAGATTCCCTGAAAAACAATTCTCAAGTAGAAATTTGTTTGCAAGAGGTTCACTGCAGGAGTGCTTTGGGGAATAACACATAAAGCAATGAGGAAAGAAGTAGAATTATGATACGCTTCAACAGAGGACTCCTCAGAGGTTCCAGCCTAGAGTGAGAGGAATCCAGAATAGGTAGTAAGGAAGGGAGTGATGAAATAACAGTTGTGACCTTCAGACCAACTCTTGCAACAGAAATCCCTTTCCTGCTTGCATCCGTATACTCAGGTAACTCATCAGTGAAGTAAACTCAGTCTCTCTGCTCCTCCAACCCATCCTGCCTTAGATGTGAGCAGAGGGAGCAGTGTCTGGAACAATAATGAAAGACAAGAAGGTCTGGGCCACCAGATCAAGCAGCTAACTTTTGTCCTCTGGTTCTGTGCATGCCTGATCATAGATGTTCTTAAGTTTTACCCTGAATTGTTGTTGGTTCCACTCAGCTTTTGACTTGATTGGTCTAACAGAACTTAGCTCATGATGGCCAGCTGTAGCCCCATAGTCACTTAGTATTCCATGATCAGCCAGTTGAAATTATCTCTTGTTCAAGATGAAAATTCTAACAAAGTGGGAGTGAGATGACTAGACCAAAAGTGAGGGAGACTTGAGCTAGGACTTCATTTATTTCACCTGGCCTCTGTAAGCCCTAAAGCCGAGACGTGGTGATGTTTCAGATCCTAGTAATTAATTTTAACTTAAAGTCTGTATTTGGCTGTTATCAAAATACCTGATTTCCCTTTTTTACATTGATAACCTGCGAAAGAAAATGATCTAAGTTTTCTTTGGAGAAAGACCTATTGGGGAATTATTGCCATGTATCCATTCTGTAGTATTATTTCTTTCCACTTCCCCATGAGGATGCAGCCACTCCTTCAGATAATACCTGAAGATCCAGGTATTCTGGATCTTCAGAATACCTCAGCTCTGAGTACTGGGCATGGGCTCATAACTTCTTATTGAAATGGTGGCCCAAAATGTCCAGATCATGAATGCTTTAATTCTTCCAATTGTACAAATTGTGAAATACCCAAATTAGCTGTCCACATGTCTTATGCGTGGAATAATGTGTCCTAATAACCGCCTCTATAACTCTCTGTAAGCCAGGCCTTAGCAGCTGCCACTCTGACCATGCTGCTCATTACAGGGTTTCTTGTTTCTGGCTCTTAAGTGCACACATTTCCTCATATTGATGTCCTATCACCTCCATTACAATGTGAAGTCGTGTCCGACTCTTTGAGAGCCCGTGGACTGTAGCCCACAAGCTCCTCTGTCCATGGGATTCTCCAGGCAAGACTACTGGAGCGGGCTGCCATTCCCTCCTCCAGGGGATCTTCCTGGACCAGGGATCGAATTCGGGTCTCTTGTCTCCTGCATTGCCAGTTGGCTTCTTCACCACTAGTGCCGCCTGGGAAATCCCTGCATCACAGTAAAAGTGCTTAATTCTGTAACAAAACTCCTACTGTCAGATCAGCCAACAAAAACAGGCACCGCTGAGGTTCTCAAAGGGATGTCATCTCACCAACAGATACATTATTGACTGATAACTGCAGTGCTCTCTGGGATCTCCTGTGGATAATAGCTGGGAGTTTTCTGCCTTTGTATAACACCTCCTCTAGAATGCCACTTGGTCCCTTCCTGAACCAAGAAAGTTATACAATTTTTACTTCATTTAGTATGGCTCTTTATTTTTCTAAGCTTCCAACAGCATACTAACCCTGTTTCCTGTGGTCCTTGCCAGGCTATTAGTCACCACTGCCACATCAGTGAATTATCCCTTAATAATTTTATGTTTCAGGGCTCTAGATTCATCAACATCAGCACCCTCAGGATGTAATGTCATATACACTTTGCAGCTTCTGATGGTGCATACTAGCTAGGTGCTACAGTCTGATTATTTGCGTCTTCTCAAAATTAACAAAGTATTTTGTTATCATCTCACTCAGTTCACTTCAGTTCAGTCACTCAGTCGTGTCCAATCTCATTAAGAGTGGACTAAGATACTAAGTTCTGCAGCTTCTCTGGGATACAATCATTTTCCTTCCCTGGCAGAATTAGCACTTGCTCAGTTGAGTTATGTTTTGATTTGACAGTATTTATTGGTCTGGTAGTTAGCTGAGGCAGTGGGGACTGATGCTAAATGACCTGCAAATTAAATTGCTAGATGTTGTCTTCAAGCCAATGTGGAGTACTTATTTTTTACAGGGAGGAATGGGCCACTTCTATAGGCCTGGAGGAGACCTTGTTTCAAGTTCATCAATGTTATCATCCCAGATGTATTGATTTCAAGTTTTACTTTTTTTCCCAGTTAAGGTGCTGACCTTGGTGGATCAGACCTGTGTGGATTGAGAATTAAAATTTCACTGGAGCTCCACTACCTTGATAAATATACTCTGAGCCTGAGCCTGGTTTTATCGACCTCTGGTTGCTAAATATGACAGGTGGGAAGTTTCAAATGGTGTCCCATCCATACTTCAACAAAGTACCAAGCTCTGGGTACAATATTTCTTCTTTTTTATTCTCTCAAGATGGGTGAGAATTATCTTGTTTCTTGTATATGCTAATACTTATTATTAAGGAAAGTTCCTCTAAGATTTTGGGTTTTATGGGCATGGCAACCCACTTAAGTATTCTTGCCTGGAGAATTCCATGGACAAAGGGGCCAGGTGGGCTACAGTCCACAGGGCCACAAAGAGTCAGACATGACTGAAGCGACTTAGCATGCAGGCACACACGTGGCTATTTCCTAAATAGAGACAGTCACTTCATTCAAAGTAAATAATCATCAAAAGATTTCCTCGTAATTATTACTCAAATGATAATCTTTTAATATGATTATTTCAAAAAAAGCTTCCCTTTATCTCTTGTAGTATCTGATCAGACGTGATTTATTTTTCAAGACTTCATCCAAATTAGTTTCTTCATATTGAAAATGTTTGAGGGTTTCCCTCCAAGGAAGTATCAAGAGGGAACACCGTTTTTTCCCTACATATTTCATACATTAAACAATATCTATGTAAAAATCTCTCTTTATTTTAACTTGATATAGAAATAATCATTTGATATTATTAAATAATTGCACCAGATTTTAGTATTTTTTTAAATATTTAAAAGTTTTTAAATCTAAAACAACATCTCAAAATGATCAAGGATGAAAGAGAAGATAGTTGGAAAAGTGTAGTAGATACTCCGGGGAAACAAGTCATGTTAAATCTAAACTTCGTGTAGTTGGTGAGATCCACAGCTAACATCCGCCATCTAGTGGCAATAAAATAAATTGCACATAAATTCTTGATTATAGTTTTCATTTCTCAGTATTTATAACAGGATTCAGTTGTTTTTGCTTATATGTCATTCTGTGGGGAGAGCAAAACAAAAAATTTCTCCTAAAGCTCTTAAAAAGCACTGTCCTATGGGTAAAATGTTATAGGAAAGTGAGAAGCCCGTCCCGGGAAGGGAAGCTTAAGAAGAGAGGTTTCCAAACGCCAGGAAACACTCTCCCTGCCGAGTCTGTGGCGAGCCTTGTAAACACAGAGGGCAACATAACAGGAAGGAAAAATAAATGAACAATTAAAACCAACAGATTACAAGCCCAACAGTAACTCGCCCAGCGGAAAAGCAGTGCAAACGCCTGCGTCCGCCATTACCCAGTGGGGGCAGGGAAGTTCAGTCACTCAGTCGTGTCCAATCTCATTAAGAGTGGACTAAGATACTAAGTTCTGCAGCTTCTCTGGGATACAATCATTTTCCTTCCCTGGCAGAATTAGCACTTGCTCAGTTGAGTTATGTTTTGATTTGACAGTATTTATTGGTCTGGTAGTTAGCTGAGGCAGTGGGGACTGATGCTAAATGACCTGCAAATTAAATTGCTAGATGTTGTCTTCAAGCCAATGTGGAGTACTTATTTTTTACAGGGAGGAATGGGCCACTTCTATAGGCCTGGAGGAGACCTTGTTTCAAGTTCATCAATGTTATCATCCCAGATGTATTGATTTCAAGTTTTACTTTTTTTCCCAGTTAAGGTGCTGACCTTGGTGGATCAGACCTGTGTGGATTGAGAATTAAAATTTCACTGGAGCTCCACTACCTTGATAAATATACTCTGAGCCTGAGCCTGGTTTTATCGACCTCTGGTTGCTAAATATGACAGGTGGGAAGTTTCAAATGGTGTCCCATCCATACTTCAACAAAGTACCAAGCTCTGGGTACAATATTTCTTCTTTTTTATTCTCTCAAGATGGGTGAGAATTATCTTGTTTCTTGTATATGCTAATACTTATTATTAAGGAAAGTTCCTCTAAGATTTTGGGTTTTATGGGCATGGCAACCCACTTAAGTATTCTTGCCTGGAGAATTCCATGGACAAAGGGGCCAGGTGGGCTACAGTCCACAGGGCCACAAAGAGTCAGACATGACTGAAGCGACTTAGCATGCAGGCACACACGTGGCTATTTCCTAAATAGAGACAGTCACTTCATTCAAAGTAAATAATCATCAAAAGATTTCCTGGTAATTATTACTCAAATGATAATCTTTTAATATGATTATTTCAAAAAAAGCTTCCCTTTATCTCTTGTAGTATCTGATCAGACGTGATTTATTTTTCAAGACTTCATCCAAATTAGTTTCTTCATATTGAAAATGTTTGAGGGTTTCCCTCCAAGGAAGTATCAAGAGGGAACACCGTTTTTTCCCTACATATTTCATACATTAAACAATATCTATGTAAAAATCTCTCTTTATTTTAACTTGATATAGAAATAATCATTTGATATTATTAAATAATTGCACCAGATTTTAGTATTTTTTAAAATATTTAAAAGTTTTTAAATCTAAAACAACATCTCAAAATGATCAAGGATGAAAGAGAAGATAGTTGGAAAAGTGTAGTAGATACTCCGGGGAAACAAGTCATGTTAAATCTAAACTTCGTGTAGTTGGTGAGATCCACAGCTAACATCCGCCATCTAGTGGCAATAAAATAAATTGCACATAAATTCTTGATTATAGTTTTCATTTCTCAGTATTTATAACAGGATTCAGTTGTTTTTGCTTATATGTCATTCTGTGGGGAGAGCAAAACAAAAAATTTCTCCTAAAGCTCTTAAAAAGCACTGTCCTATGGGTAAAATGTTATAGGAAAGTTACAACTACGGCATACTAATACAAATATGCTTTGAAGATGATATAGCAAATAAACTGTGAAAACTTTAGAAAAATATCTAGAAACTAGTTCAGTTTGCACACTATAGTTTTTCTTTAAAAATACAAAATTAAAAAGCTTTTGAGTTTCATCTTCATGAAATTTCTTGCCATATCTTTCTTTACAACCTGTACAGCTGTCTTGTCTAACATATATTACATCTTCAAATTAAAGCACTGATCATTCCCACTCCTCATGCCTCATTTGAGATGGAAAATTTTTGTGACAGAATAGAAGCCTTCACAAACTTGGACCTGTGCTCTGAAACAAGGACCTAATACATGATGATTCTACTTTTTAAGCCTTGTGGCCAGGTGAACTAAGAAAATGACTAGCTCTATAAGAAGAAAATCACCTCTGCATAGAAATAATAAAGATCAAAGTTGATGTTATACCTCCAAAATAAAGCTGGAGGGAAAGTTATTTCTAAATAAATTTTAAGAACCCCACAGACATTTCTATACACTGGTACTGAAGAAACTGAATTACATTTTAATGGGTAAAGGGAGGTATGCTTATTTTGTAATAGTTACTTTACATTGGAATTGAAACTGGAATTCTGTTCTTCCTATTCTGCATGTGTCATGCAGAACTATACAATCAGAAGTGATTAGGAAGTAACAGACTTTTAGTGATTGCTTACTATGATCATATGTAAATGACAGTATCAGAGAGCACAGCATTTTGGGAAAAGTAGAACAGACTTTTACCCTAAACTCAAATGAGCTTGTACAAAAAGAGTTAACAATAACAAAAACAAAACAACAAAAGAAACACATCTTGATTTGAATATGAATTATTATTATATTAATTTGAAAACATAGAACATAAGAATGGAAGAGAATATTTTATTTTATGATTTGGATATTTAAAAAATCATAGCTAAAAACATAAATGTCCTAACATTTTAGTAATTTCAAGATTTTTTTTAAGTTTATCTTTATTAAAAATTGACATATGGGTTGTTTCCAGGTTTTTGCAATCATGAATGAAGCAACTGAAAATATATCAGTGCAGGCTTTTGTGTGACTATACTAAACTGTACCCCAATTTCACCACAACTGAAAAAATAACTGCTTATATATACTATTTTTTCTTACAAATTAAATTATGAAGGTTTAATAAAGGCAGCTTTTATATACAAAAATATAAAAAATTCAAAGGGGGAATGTTATACTGAATTGTTTCAAGGTTTTTTTAAATGAAATAATATAAAATTGGTATGATTTTTTTTATGATGAGTTCTTGTGTCAGAATAAATATTAAGATAAATATATTAGAAATTGTCTTTTTAAAAGAGGATATCAATGTTTCATATACTTAGCCTCTACGGCATCTTCAAAAAACCTTAGAGCTAAGTGTAAATAAAACTTGTCCCTTCATGGTTACTGCTTTGTCAACTTTAAGAGAGGTATATGCTTGGAAACATTTAAAACTTTCCCCTTCAAATATTTTACTATTTTGAAGTCTACAATTTAATCAGTCATTTGATTTAAAACATTGAAAGCCTCTATTATCTTGCTACTTGGAAATTTAGGGGTTTGGGGGGAGGTTGTGGTTGGCATTATCCCCATCCATATCTGAATCTCATTAGAGTGAAGAACTGAGTTTACCATACATTTTGCTTCATGAAAATTATAATCATATAATTTAAAGGTCTGCATTAGGCCTTTTCCTTACTTTTTATCATTTAATTTCTCCATATTACCCATGCCTTCTCAATTCTTCTTACTAAAATAGTGGCCAACTGTAATATGTTTAATATAAGTATTCAAATTGAAAAATACACAATGATATTTTATACATATATTTTAATTTCCATAAATGAAATTATATTATGAATCTCATTCTGTTGTTATTTTAAACTTACAATTATTTTCTTAAGAACCATGAATAATGCTTCAGATATATATCCACATTGAAGCTTTTAATATTTTATCTAAATAATATTCTTTCTCATGCAGTCAGCAAATGCAATTACATATTTGTTTAGTGATAGATAGCTATAATGCCTAGAATTACCACATAAACTATGGAAAAATATGTCTTGATATATATCCCTTAATGCATCTGTGCAAGAGTGTGTCTAGGTAAGATGTATGTCAGGAGAGATCTTAAAGGAGCTTGAGGTATTAACAACTTTAATTTCACTTCATAGTTCAAGATTGCACTCTAGCTTTCCAAGTTTTTGCTTCAATTTCACACCATCATAAATATTGGCTTATCCAGAACTGTATCCATTGCCTCTAAAATGGATATTAAGTAATGCCTCATTAAAATTTTTTGTTCTCTTATTACTAAAGAAGTTGGACATCTCTAAAGATGACCATACCTATTGGCAAGTCTTATTTCTTCTTCAGTGAAGTATATATATCTTTTGACAGCCCTTTGAACATTTGTAAAATTTATCTTTAAAAGAAAGTGGTTTTTTTTTTTTTTTGGATGTAGTCAAATATACGAAGTTCTTTCATTTTATGGTTTGTAGTTTCTGATATGTCTAAGAAATACTTCTTATTTATTCATTTTACCTTATATGTAATTTTCTTGCTTAGTTTTTAAACAATCTAGGAATTACTTTTCAAAAGTAAGAGGAAACAATTTTATTTCTCACCATATTGCAAACTAGTTTTCTCAAAGTCACTTTTTGTACTGAATTTAACTTTTTCATGCTGATGTTGCACAGATTGTATACTAAATTCACATTTTCACTGCTGGCTCAAAGTTCAGCACCTAAAAGCTCCAGGGACTTCAGCTTTTAGTGTCATGCTCTTCTTGTTGGCCCCAGCTCCCTACTCTTTTCTCCCTTTATCAACATATGGTTGATTAAAAAGCCCTGAGGGAACTTTCTCTTTCACAGAAAATATATTCTTCACAGGACATGCTCTTTGAGCCACTGTTCCTAGTCAACCATAGTACCTCTGTCTCTTATACACATCTAGATGTGTATAAGAGACAGAAAAAGCACTGTCCTATGGGTAAAATGTTATAGGAAAGTGAGAACTACGGCATACTAATACAAATATGCTTTGAAGATGATATAGCAAATAAACTGTGAAAACTTTAGAAAAATATCTAGAAACTAGTTCAGTTTGCACACTATAGTTTTTCTTTAAAAATACAAAATTAAAAAGNGAATCATATTACTCTGTAGTTTTCCATCAGTGTGATTTAGTTTACTGCCCAAAAGGTATACTTAATTTCCCAGAAGGGTGAATACCACGGTAGAACAAAGAAGTACTTATTCAACTATGATTGTTTAATCTGATTTCTGAAAACATAAGATAAAATGATTTCTTTTTTAAGATAAAAGTGCTTTACCTGTTAAGACTTGGGTTTATATGTCAAGAGTTAAGCCTAGAAACAATCAAGTTCATACTGTAAAGTCTTAAAAGAGATACAGAATATAGTATAAGGGAAGTCTCACCATATAAAGACTCACCATAGGGGTTTTATTATTGTTTACTATTATTGACAATGATTACACCAAGTAATACATGGGCCAAAAAGGAACTAACATTCCACTGCTAATCTTCCCTACATACAAATTCTATCTGCAGACTGTCTCTTATACACATCTATAGGGTATCNGGGAAGTCTCACCATATAAAGACTCACCATAGGGGTTTTATTATTGTTTACTATTATTGACAATGATTACACCAAGTAATACATGGGCCAAAAAGGAACTAACATTCCACTGCTAATCTTCCCTACATACAAATTCTATCTGCAGAGGCTCGGGATTTGTTGTTTAACTTAACTTGGCTCTTATTAAATTCATTAAATTAAGTCACAGGGGAAGAATCGCTGAGTGCCAGTGTTAATTGCCATATATGATTTATCCAAGATCATTTCAGTTTAAAAGAGTAGCTACCCTCTCTTATAAAACTAAGATGCCACTGGGGTCAGGCTGGTTATCCCACTTCCATTTGATAAGCAAGGCTTGCTAAGACCTTTTTTTATTAGTCATGGATTTTGATATTAAACATCCTAAAATGGGGGATACCAGTTAATCTGGGAGACTAAAAACTGCCAAGTTTCAGGTGCTCAGCTTGAGCTAGAGAAAACTTCCTACCCCATGTCCTCCAATCCCTTTTAGAAGGAATTTATTTGCGGTGGGCAGGTGGTACGGTACACATGTGGCAGATTCACGTCAATGTATGCCAAAACCAATACAGTACTGTAAAGTAAAATAAAGTAAAAATAAAAATTAAAAAAAAGAAATAAAATAAAAAATGTTTCTGAGGTATGTTTCTGCATTTATAAAATTTTGAAATGGATTAATTTTGTAAAAGATGATGTATACATGTGGTATGTAATTGCAATATTATAAATGAGATGATACTATTTACAAATTACTCTGTCACCTATGAAAATGCAAGACCAATTTTCTATTGATTTATGTATACCTCACTGACTTACAAAAAGCTTCTGGAGAATCATTAACCATTTCCAAAAAGGTGTACATAAATCATTGTATAGGTTGGTGCAAAAGTAATAGCGATTTTGGATCCTGAGTTTTATTTTTTTACTGAAAATCTTTTTTTTTTAATTAATTTACTTTTTAATTGAAGGATAATAATTTTACAGAATTTTGTTGTTTTCTGTCAAACATCAACATGAATCAGCCTTATGGACCCTGAAGTTTAAATAATTATAACTAGGCTCAAATACATCTTTATTAATCAAAATAGGAACCATTACATTCAACACATTTTTGCCAATTGGAAGGTTTTATTCCTGTAGTGAAAGAATTCTGTGCTTCAGGATTCAGTGCACTCTTAAAAAGCATTTTCTCCATCCTGCTGTTTGTGGAAGAATTTTCCCTACCAAAAAAAGTCAAGATGCTTGAGGAAGTGGTAGTCACTTGGCAAGAGGTCAGGTGAATATGACAGGCAAAACTTTGTAGCCCAATTCATTCAACTTTTGAAGCGTCGGTTGTGTGCT
The DNA here is from genome assembly GCA_006410675.1 of Oreotragus oreotragus. Classification (NCBI taxonomy): domain Eukaryota; kingdom Metazoa; phylum Chordata; class Mammalia; order Artiodactyla; family Bovidae; genus Oreotragus; species Oreotragus oreotragus. Next base: position 292,572 of record SJYX01006565.1, on the reverse strand, counting down.
ATGTAGTTGGGTGTTGTTGCAGAGAAGAATCAGGTCCATTCTGTTGGCCAGTGCTGGCTACAGGCCTTGCAGTTTTTGGTGCATCTCATTGATTTGCTGAGAATACATCTCAGAAGTAATGGTTTCACAAGGATTCAGAAACCTGTAGTGGATCAGACCAGCAAACAGTGACCATGACCTACTTTTTGTTGCAAGCTTGGTTCTGGGAAGTGCTTTGGAGTTTCTTCTCAGTCCAGTGACATAGCTGGTCACTGCTCTTTGTGGTATAAATTCCCCTTTCTGTTGCACACCACAATTCAATCAAGAAATGTTTCATTGTTGCTGTATAGATTAAGAGAGGACGACACTTCAAAACGATGACCTCTTTTTGATTTGCAGTCAGCTCATGAAGCATCCACTTTCTGAGCTTTTTCACTATCCAGTTTGCTTCGAATAGCAAACAACTGTAGAATGGTCAGTGTTGAGTTCTTGGGCAACTTCTTGTGTAGCAGTAAGAGCGTCAGCATTGATGATGCTCTCAGTTGGTGGCTGTCAACTTCTGATGGCCAGCAACTACGCTCCTCATCTTCAAGGTTCCATCTCTTTTGCAAAACTTCTTGAACCACCACTGCACTGTATGTTCATTAGCAGTTCCTGGGCCAAAGGCATTGTTGATGTTGCAAGTTGTCTCTGCTGCTTTATTCAAAACCCATTTTGAACTCCAACAAGAAAATTGCTAAATTTAGCTTTTTGTCTAACAAAATTTCCAAAGTCTAAAATACATATAAAATAAACTGCAAGTAATAATTCATTAGCCAAAAAAGCAAGAAATATTGTATTTATTTAAGAATGTATTCCGATATCAAATGGCAAAGTTCAACAATACAAAAACCATGATTACTTTTGCATGACCTAGTACCCACCCAAGAGACCCAAGAACATTTGGAAGAGTGACAAGCAGTTTGCTGGGAAAACTGGTCAACCACTTGTAAAAGATTGAAATTAGAACACTTTCTAACACTATACATAAAAATAAACTCAAAATGTATTAAAGATCTAAACGTAAGACTAGTAACTATAAAACTCCTAGAGAACATAGGCAAAACACTCTCCGACATACATCACAGCAGGATCCTCTATGACCCACCTCCCAGAATATTGGAAATAAAAGCAAAAATAAACAAATGGGACCTAATTAAACTTAAAAGCTTCTGCACAACAAAGGAAACTATAAGCAAGGTGAAAAGACAGCCTTCAGAATGGGAGTAAATAAAAGCTAATGAAGCAACTGACAAACAACTAATCTCAAAAATATACAAGCAACACCTGCAGCTCATTCCAGAAAAATAAACGACCCAATCAAAAAATGGGCCAAAGAACTAAATAGACATTTCTCCAAAGAAGACATACAGATGGCTAACAAACACATGAAAAGATGCTCAACATCACTCATTATCAGAGAAATGCAAATCAAAACCACAATGAGGTACCATTTCACGCCAGTCAGAATGGCTGCGATCCAAAGGTCTATAAGCAATAAATGCTGGAGAGGGTGTGGAGAAAACGGAACCCTCTTACAATGTTGGTGGGTATGCAAACTAGTACAGCCACTATGGAGAACAGTGTGGAGATTCCTTAAAAAACTGGAAACAGAACTGCCATATGACCCAGCAATCCCACTGCTGGGCATACACACCGAGGAAACCACAACTGAAAGAGACACATGTACCCGTGTTCATTGCAGCAATGTTTATAATAGCCAGGACATGGAAGCAACCTAGATGTCCATCAGCAGATGAATGGATAAGAAATGCAAATCAAAACCACAATGAGGTACCATTTCACGCCAGTCAGAATGGCTGAGATCCAAAAGTCTACAAAAAATGTTTAATTTTAAAATTCATATCCAATGAGCTTATAAATGAAATAAGTGTGCTGGTTTACACTGTCATAATAGAGGACTCCTAAGCAACTTGATAAATAATAAATTTTAAAATATTCCATGCAAGTTTTAATATGAAAACATTTCCCCCTAACTCTTCCCAAGTTGGCTTAGTTTCATTTGAAAATAAAAAAAAGTTTAATTTGGGAAATATTCATCTGTGAGTGTCAAGATTAATCTCCATCTAGACTTTCTACAATGCATATTTTCATAAAGTAAGATAAATTTTGGTTACTGCCTTTTCACTTATTAAGAACATTTTCCCATGTCCTTAAAAACTCTTCCTAAGCATTATTTTTTCACGGCTGCCTAATATTCTATCACATGGTGTTATGGTTTGAATTGTGTCCCCCTGCTAAAAGTTATGTTGAAGTCCTAACCTTCAGTAACTTAGAATGTGGCCTTATTTGGAAATAGGGTCATTGAAAATGCAATTTGTGAAGTTAAGATAAGGTTACACTGGATAGGTGCACCTCTAACCCAATATAATAGGCATCCTTGTAAGAAGATAGTTATGTGAACACATAGAGACACATGGAGATGAAAGTCACGTAGCTAGGTGAAAACGAAAGCCAATGATTAGAGTGAAGCCCAGGAATGACAGGGATTGTTGGTCATCACTACAATCTAGGAGACAGGCATGTTAGAGATGGAACAGATTCTCCTTCAGAGAAGCAACCAACATTGCTGGCACTTTGACTTCAGACTTCCTCCAAAACTGTGAGAGAGAAATATTTGTTGTTCTAAGCTACCTATTGTAACACACCAATCATAAGAAACTAATATACATGGTATACCATGAGTTTTCTCAATCATTCTCCTATGGCAAACATTTAGATAGTTTCCAGCTTTCAGCCTATGAACCAAACTGCCAGGAATACTTTATATATATTTTGTTTGCATCTTAGATTATTCCCATGAAGTGATCCAAGTAGAAACACTATGTTAAAACCTATAAATATTTGAAAGTTTTTTCCTTTAAAAAAATTGTTTATTGAGGTACAGTTGATTTATAACGTTGTGTTAGTTTCTGATGTACAGCAAAGTGATTCAGTTATATATATATATATATATATATTCTTTTTCATATTCTTTTCCATTATGGTTCATTATAGGATATTGAATATAGTTCCCTGGCATCCGATCCCATCACATCATGGGAAATAGATGGGTAAACAGTGGAAACAGTGTCAGACTTTATTTTTGGGGGCTCCAAAATCACTGCAGATGGTGACTGCAGCCATGAAATTAAAAGACGCTTACTCCTTGGAAGAAAAGTTGTGACAAACATAGACAGCATATTAAAAAGCAGACATTACTTTGCCAACAAAGGTCCATCTAGTCAAGGCTATGGTTTTTCCAGTAGTCATGTATGGTTGTGAGAGCTGGACTATTNTCATGGGAAATAGATGGGTAAACAGTGGAAACAGTGTCAGACTTTATTTTTGGGGGCTCCAAAATCACTGCAGATGGTGACTGCAGCCATGAAATTAAAAGACGCTTACTCCTTGGAAGAAAAGTTGTGACAAACCTAGAGAGTATATTCAAAAGCTGAGACATTACTTTGCCGACTAAGGTTCATCTAGTCAAGGCTATGGTTTTTCCTGTGGTCATGTATGGATGTGAGAGTTGGACTGTGAAGAAGGCTGAGTGCCAAAGAATTGATGCTTTTGAACTGTGGTGTTGGAGAAGACTCTTGAGAGTCCCCTGGACTGCAAGGAGATCCAACCAGTCCATTCTGAAGGAGATCAACCCTGGAATTTCTTTGGAAGTAATGATGCTAAAGCTGAAACTCCAGTACTCTGGCCACCTGATGAGAAGAGTTGACTCATTGGAGAAGACTCTGATGCTGGGAGGGATTGGGGGCAGGAGGAGAAGGGGACAACCGAGGAAGAGATGGCTGGATGGCATCATGGACTCGATAGACGTGTCTGATTGAACTCCGGGAGATGGTGATGAACAGGGAGGCCTGGCGTGCTGCGATTCATGGGGTCGCAAAGAGTCAGACACGACTGAGCGACTGAACTGAACTGATGCTATACAACAAGACCTTCTCGTTTATCTATTTTATATATAGTGTTTGTATCTGTTGTTGTTGTTTAGTTGCTAAGCTGTATCCAACTCTTTTGCAACCTCATGGACTGTAGCCTGCCAGACTCTTCTGTCCATGGAATTTTCCAGGCAGGAATACTGGAGTGGGTTGCCATTTCCTCGTCCTGGGCATCTTTCAGACCCAAGGATCAAACTCTCCTCTCTGTGTCTCCTGCACTGACAGGCAGATTCTTTACCACTGAGCCTGCTAACCCCAAACTCCTAATTTATCCCTCCCCAACCAGCTTTCCCTTTGGTAATCATAAATTTGTTTTCTGTCTGTTTCTGTTTCTGTCTGAGTCTGTTTCTGCTTTGTAAGTAAGTACATTTGTAACATATTTTAGATGCAACATATGAGTGATATCATACAATATTTATTTCTCTGACTTATTTCACTTAGTATAATCTTATTTTAAGGTTTTAATGTATACTGTTAAAATAATTGCCAAAATAATTTTATAGGCTAGAGTGCTCATAAAACTTTCCTAATTTTAATAAGCAAAAAAAGTAAAGAGAAAGCAATATGTAATTTAAATTTGTATATTTATGAATACTAGTGAGTGTAAATTTCTTCATGCTTATTAGTCATCTGAATTACTTTATTTTTAAATGATACGTTCTTATAGAAGATAGGTTTCATTCGTATGGAAAAACAGTAACCTTTCAATCCATATCAGAGGACAGAAATACAGATATATTTAAATTGAAATCTAGCATCTATAAAACAAATTCAGGATCATAAGTCTTCCAGTTATGATCATGGAAAATATTTAAAAGAAATTAACTACAATCATGTAATTATTTATCAAAGTCAACTGGGATAGGGAGAGAGGATGAAAATAAGACACTTACTCTCCTTACATACAAGAAAAGTAGATATTCTCATCAGATATTACTCCTAAATATTTTAATGGTTTTCTTTTTAAAGGCATCTTATATTGGACAATGAAATAGCAAGTATTTCTGAGGCTCAAAATTCTTTAAAAAAGCAAGGCATACATAATTTGTAGCTTCCCCAAAATAAAACATTTTCGTATTCTAATTCGTTACATAGGTTAAAGTGACAAACATGAGGAAAACATAAAAAGATACTGAAACACAAACACTTACATTAGAGCCTTCCTTGACTGAAGATTTGAAATGCACTGGTTTGGGCAATGTTAGTATTCCTTTTACAGAAATAGTAGGAGTATCTCCATATCTAGAGGGCCAACTTAAATCTCTGCACTAAAAAAAAATTATAGTTTGAGTTTTACAAAGGACTCTGACAATACAAATATTTGATACATTTCTTGAGTTAATGATAAATAAAACTATAAAAGTAAACTTTAATCTACTGAGATCTTTTGTTTCATCTCCACTAAAATAATCTGACAATTAATGTTCTACACATCATATCAATTTCCCTCTTGAGGAAAACATGTTTTAATCATATCTAAAGATTTTCTTTAGATTCTTTATTAAATACTATTTTCTGTAAAATACTATAGAACCCTAAATTCCAAAGAAGATATTGACCCATTCTTCTGAAGATAGCAACAGTAGATGCTTATAATTTATACCCCTAATTATTCAATTTTGTAACAAAAGTTGGTGTTAGCTATATTAACTTACCTGTAAAACTGTGATCCAGATCTGCTCTACTGAAGAATTATAAAACACTTTCACATTTAATCTCCCCCAGTCTCTTTCATCTCCTGATAGGGTAATTGTGTCTGAATTGTAAATGGACAAAGAGGTTTCAATTACTATGCAATCCTTACAATCCAACTGAGCTTTTTACTGTGCTCAGTCGTCCAGTCCTGTCCAACTCTTTGGGACCCCCTGGACTGTAGCCCTCCAGGCTCTTCTGTCCATGAGATTTTCCAGCCAAGAATACTCCAGTGGGTTGCCATTTCCTCCTCCAGGGAATCTTCCCGACCCAGGGATCAAACCTGCCTCTCCTCCATCTCCTGCACTGGCAGGCAGATTCTTTACTACTGCGCTACCTGGGAAGCCCAATTGAACTTTGATACAATCCAATTTTAAGAGCACAACTGAAAACTGCTAGAATTATTTTTTAAAGTTGTCAGTTTATTAAGATAAAAATCATACTTCAATGCCTTTACTGAAGTGCTGGTAGAAGACATACCATAAAAAAATAACTGGCTTAAAAACTAAACCCAATTATAACCCAAAGAATTTAAGTTAAAACTAAGAAAACCTTTCCCAAATAACACTGATACGGTTTTAATACTGTATGCTTCTAGAAATTCCCTCACTAATATACTTTAAAACAAATACAAGATATTTTAAAAATGCCTTTATGCCTGAACATTAAAAAATACATCTGATCTGAGTATTCATATGCAAATAACACTGCCAATATGGATAAAATCGTCTATAAACTTTTCTTAAAACCTTATCATAAATATATACAAATTACTATTGGGTAGAAATAATTCCTTTAAGAATATAAAGTAGAATGATTTATTCCTTACCCAGGCTTCTGTTACTCCCCTGAGAATTTTTCCTCGAAGAAGAACTACTAGGCACACTGGACAATGAATCATGTCTCTACAGATAAAATTCATTTTTAGTCAGATGTTACATATCAGATGTTAAGGATTCTGAAATGTCTGCCTTAGCACCCACTCTAGTATCAAACTGAGTGCTAACCATTCTGACAATGTTACTGCTCAGAATTTTCCATTTTTAGACAGGAGAGAGGGAAAAAGTTTTCTCTATGTGTGTTAATCAGGAAAATCTTAAATCTCTTATTAGGTAATACAAGGCAAAGGCTTTGCTGTTTTTGGTTTGGTTTTGTAATAAAGAGGAAGAGATTACTGTTTATATTTCATACTTGGAAGTACTAAGTCAAAATATATTAATATTTGGAAGTGTCCTATTACCAAAAAAACCTATAAGGCAGTAGTTATCAATGCATAGTCCCCTGGGCCAGCAGTATCAGCATCACCTGGGAACCTGGTAGAAATACAAACTCAGGCCCCAGTGCAGAGCTATTGAATAAAAAATTCTCGTTGTGAGGACTGGCAATCTGTGTTTTAACAAGTTCTTCTAACAATTCTGATGCACATTAAAAATGAACTGGTACTATAAAGAACTAATTCTACAAAAAATTAACTCAATTGAGGATGATTAAGAATATATTTCCATTTTAACATATGCACATATATTCACACGGAAAAAGACCCACAAGTATGTATTTTCAAAATTCTCAATTCTACTTCAAAAATAGAATACTGTTAATATTAATAATATCTCAACAGAAATACTAATATTTACTAACTAGGTAGTTATATTCAACAAGGAAAATTAAATCAATAAGCATTTTTAAGTATACCATTTTAAATTCCAACTGCCTTAAGACTGCCTCAATGCATACCACAAGAGAAGTAAAATTCATTAAAAAAAAAAAAAGAGAAAAACTACTGTCTTTTAGTATTCAACTGAAAGCTTCCTGAAATAATACACATGGGAAATGCCAAGTGTTTATTCTTTAGATATTAGAATAGAAATATCTACAAAAGATACATAACGTGTTGTTCCTAATGAAACATATCTGAATTTTAGCATGAAAATAAATTATTGCTTATAATTAAATTCACATAAATTATTTACCTGAATGAACCGCTGAGATGAACTTGTAAGATCAAACATAGACTTGCTTAGCCCAGGGGAACTGGGAAGTCTGTTGGTCCTTAAGTCACAAACTACAAAGGGACATGAGAAAATTTCTTATTTTTATAGTAAAGAAGAAGAAACACTGGAAGTCTACTTAATTACCATGAACTAAATTCTATAGCAGAAATAGCATAAATATGTGATGGTTTAGTTGCTAGGTCATGTCTGACTCCTGCAACTCCATGGATCGTAGCCTGCCAGGCTCCTCTGTCCACGGGATTTCCCAGGCAAGAATACTGGAGTGGATTGCTACTTCCTTCTCCAAGGGGATCTTCCCAACCCAGGGATCAAACGGAACCCACATCTCCTGCATGCAGACAGATTCCTTAAAGCTGAGCCACCAGGCAAGCATAATATATGCAAATCTACTTAAGAGACAAAGCCTTCCAATGAAGTTTAAAAAGTTGTTTTTCAATTATTTCACTTTTGTTTGAAACAGGAACCAACACAAATCATACAACACATATTCAGAACCACATCAAATATCAACCAGGAAAAATTCCTTCTTTTTGCTTACATCATCTGATTCTTCATTCAGAAGAGTAATCTAAGAGGATGTAAGTCATCTGTACTAACAGCAATTCAACTATTTAATGAGCACTTATTATATTAAAAATATCAATATTAAATTTCATGTACTGTTATATTTCTAGTCTGTATTTCTAGTGTCCTTTCTAGACTATAAGATCCTTCCTTGAAGAATGAAACTCTGAATAATAATTGTATAGCCTAGCACAGTGCTGAAATAAATATTTAAATAAGTTCTTCTACTTTATTTTCAGTACCTCACCCTGAATTTAGTGCTCGAGAGAGCTATATATTAAAAAAAAAAAAAAAACAGTGAAAATTTTGTGGATCAGATATGTACAAGATAGTCCATAATTGATAGTCTCAAATAGTAAACTAAAAAAGTTTGGTAATCACTTAGGCATTTTCTATTTTTTGTTGTTTACATTTCTAATCTCATCATTAGTTTCTAAATTTCTCAATTTCACTGAGTAGAACAGAAAATAAATACAGTTAGTAAATTCTTGTTGTAGATATGAATGGATAGATGGTATATAAAATATGTACAAAATCTAAAATTTTCTATAAAAATAGGACAAACAAAATGGAACTTAGAACTACCAATATACAGAACTCATTAATCTTTCAATTTTTACATTAGATATAAACCATAGAGAAGTTATGTGATTTAATCATATGAATTCTGAAGCCAGCTTTTCTCTTCATTTTTAAATTGTTTTTCATCATAAGATTATTTCTTCCAGAATCTTAGATTTAATTTGATTTCTACATTTGTTAAAGAGAAAAGACATAGAGGAAAAACAAAATTTTTTTCGTACCCGATCCATATAATCTTGTTGCTTCAGAACGAGGAGGAAAGCGCCGATTCAAATCAGGTGACACGTGTTGGTACTTATAGAATGGGTTATATACATCATAGCTGGGTCCCTGCTGGGCTGAACTGGAAAGTTCTGCCTTTCTATCTCCAAATGATGCTCTGGCAGATCCTGAAAGCAAGTTTTTTTTCGTACCCGATCCATATAATCTTGTTGCTTCAGAACGAGGAGGAAAGCGCCGATTCAAATCAGGTGACACGTGTTGGTACTTATAGAATGGGTTATATACATCATAGCTGGGTCCCTGCTGGGCTGAACTGGAAAGTTCTGCCTTTCTATCTCCAAATGATGCTCTGGCAGATCCTGAAAGCAAGTATTTCTAAAATTTTACAACATCCTTTTCTTGGAATTATTAGCTAACAACTGGTGCACCTAAGGCAAAGGGGAAAAAAAACTTACTAACCTATAACAAAAGAATATATATACAATATGTAATTTCACTTACATAAAGGTCAGAATGGAGAAGGCAGTGGCACCCCACTCCAGTACTGGAAAATCCCATTGACAGAGGGGCCTAGTGGGCTGCAGTCCATAGGGTCACTAAGAGTCGGACACGACTGAGCAACTTCACTTTCACTTTTCTCTTTCATGCACTGGAGAAGGAAATGGCAACCCACTCCAGTGTTCTTGCCTGGAGAATCCCAGGGATGGTGGGAGCCTGGTGGGCTGCCGTCTATGGGGTCGCACAGAGTCGGACACAAGTGAAGCGACTTAACAGCAGAAGCAAAGGTCAGAAACAGAAAAAACTAAGCCACAATATTTAGGGATATGTGCTTAGGTGGTAAAATGTAAAATCAGCAAAAAAGTATGATTCTAATGACCAGAATTTTGATTAGAGTGACTGAAAAGGGGGAAGATGGGAGCTTTTGCTTTGCTGGTAATACTCTCTTTCTTTAGTTGAGTGGTGACCATACATCCATTTTATTTTTGTATTTTATATATATCTATTTTACTTTATAATAAATCACAAATAATTTGTTTTGTTCCTTTTGTCTCTGTATATTATATTTCACAATTTTAAAAGGGTAAAACAATAGATCAAATTCCTTTCAAAGTTAAGACTTACATTAGAATTAATATAGACATAAAATAAAATTTTTAATGTTTAAATAATCACCATCTTTTAATTATTTTTATCCTATCTAAAATAGAAACCGCAGTATAAACAAACATTTTCTGAATCAAGCTGAACAATAAAACAGGTGGCTTCATGCTGAGTTCAGAAAAGAAAAATAACATATTTGGTTTTGAAGTGAGATCTTATCCTTGTACTCTGGTTCAAATAACTACGTGCACAATCCAAGTCCTGTACATAGGCAGAAGGGTGCCAAGAGGGAGGTATGATCTCAGAGAGCCTTATAAGAAGTCTGTAAACCTTATAAGCCAACAGTTAAATCATTCAGCACATAAACACTACTACAAAAGTCTGTTTATGATAACAAGAGCAGCACTGTCAACAGGAGTAGCATAAAGATGACTCTCTTACCTTTATATGCTATCCCTAAAAATGAATATTCTTATTTCATTTTTCCTTTATAAGTAAGCCAATAAAGAAACATGTATAATATCATATATGAAATGAATCGCCAATCCAGGTTCGATGCATGATGCTGGATGCTTGGGGCTGGTGTACTGAGATGACCCAGAGGGATGGTATGGGGAGGGAGGCGGGAGGGGGGTTCAGGGAGGGGAACACGTGTATACCTGTGGCGGATTAATGCTGATGTGTGGCAAAACCAATACAATATTGTAAAGTAATTAACCTCCAATTAAAATAAATAAATTTATTTAAAAAAAAANGAAACATGTATAATATCATATATGAAATGAATCGCCAATCCAGGTTCGATGCATGATGCTGGATGCTTGGGGCTGGTGTACTGAGATGACCCAGAGGGATGGTATGGGGAGGGAGGCGGGAGGGGGGTTCAGGGAGGGGAACACGTGTATACCTGTGGCGGATTAATGCTGATGTGTGGCAAAACCAATACAATATTGTAAAGTAATTAACCTCCAATTAAAATAAATAAATTTATTTAAAAAAAAAGAATTCCAATTTTCCTCTTAAAAACATATATTTAAAGTTCAAGATTAATAACTCTCAATTTACAGAACCACAGTGCTATAGAACTAAATGTAAAGTACCACAACTGCTTATACCTCTCAAAAGCCCAATTAAAAATTACAGGATTTATTTAAATGCATTTTCTTAATGTACAGACATGTCATAAAGCAAATATAGTAAAATATTAATTATCAGTCTCTGTTATCCAAGCAGTAAGCTGCAGTTAAAATCAGATCCAACAGCAAATACGTAATACAATGTAACAAATGTCAAATATCTGGAACATGATTTTAGTCATTATTGATAGTGGTCCACCCTATCTTCTCAAAATCTCTGTATCAGCCCACCACTCACACAATCATACATATATACAAGATATACATATTTGATTTCTATAATTAGGCACCAAAAATGCTTTATTGACTCATTAAATAATTTTCTTTCCAATATGCTAAAAATCAGATGGATTTATCACATCTTCATTGAGCCTACAATTTCAGTGTACACCAATTTCTCACTCATCCAATTAAAAAGAAATTTTTTCTAGCAATACAATGAAAAAAAAAGACAAAAGAAAAACTATCACATAGTGTCAGGTAGGTATTTCTTACTTAGCTTCCGATAATGAAAATAATACATAAAATACCCTATATGTCTGAGAATAGAGAATCTATTAAATAAATTTTATAGTACTTTCATATGATTTATCCTTTACTATTGAGCCATTAAAAATTTCATGATATATGATATGAATAAAACAGATTACAAGGCCATTTATATGGTTTACTCCCAATGCTGTTAACAAGTGCAAGAGAAAGATCAATTGATCCGAGTATACTGTAAATCAGAATTTTAGACTGTTTTGGAGAGACAATGCTGATATGTGCAAAGAAGGGTATCAAAGCTGATATGTGCAAAGAAGGGTATCAAAGCTGATATGTGCTAAGCCTGGATCAGGGTTCATCTTTCCTTGCTTCTTTAAAAAAAATTATCACTTCTGCCAGACCCAACTCTCCTGTGCATGCGTAGTGTTAAGTCGCTTCAGTTCAGCTCAGTTGCTCTGTCGTGTACAACTCTTTGTGACCCCATGAACTGCAGCATGCCAGGCCTCCCAGTCCCTCACCAACTCCTGGAGTTCACCCAAACTCATGTCCATCGAGTTGGTGATGCCATCCAGCCATCTCATCCTCGGTCGTCCCCTTCTCCTCCTGCCCCCAATCCCTCCCAGCATCAGAGTCTTTTCCAATGAGTCAACTCTTCGCATGAGGTGGCCAAAGTACTGGAGTTTCAGCTTTAGCATCATTCCTTCCAAAGAAATCCCAGGGTTGATCTCCTTCAGAATGGACTGGTTGGATCTCCTTGCAGTCCAAGGGACTCTCAAGAGTCTTCTCCAACACCACAGTTCAAAAGCATCGATTCTTCGGCGCTCAGCTTTCTTCACAGTCCAACTTTCACATCCATACATGACCACAGGAAAAACCATAGCCTTGACTAGGCGGACCTTAGTCGGCAAAGTAATGTCTCTGCTTTTGAATATACTATCCAGGTTGGTCATAACTTTTCTTCCAAGGAGTAAGCGTCTTTTAATTTCATGGCTGCAGTCACCATCTGCAGTGATTTTGGAGCCCAAAAAAATAAAGTCTGACACTGTTTCCACTGTTTCCCCATCTATTTCCCATGAAGTGATGGGACCGGATGCCATGATCTTCGTTTTCTGAATGTTGAGCTTTAAGCCAACTTTTTCGCTCTCCTCCTTCACTTTCATCAAGAGGCTTTTTAGCTCCTCCTCACTTTCTGCCATAAGGGTGGTGTCATCAGCATATCTGAGGTTATTGATATTTCTCCCGGCAATCTTGATTCCAGCTTGTGTTTCTTCCAGTCCAGCGTTTCTCATGATGTACTCTGCATATAAGTTAAATAAGCAGGGAGACAATATACAGCCTTGACGTACTCCTTTTCCTATTTGGAACCAGTCTGTTGTTCCATGTCCAGTTCTAACTGTTGCTTCCTGACCTGCATACAGATTTCTCAAGAGGCAGGTTAGGTGGTCTGGTATTCCCATCTCTTTCAGAATTTTCCACAGTTTATTGTGATCCACACAGTCAAAGGCTTTGGCATAGTCAATAAAGCAGAAATAGATGTTTTTCTGGAACTCTCTTGCTTTTTCCATGATCCAGCGGATGTTGGCAATTTGATCTCTGGTTCCTCTGCCTGTTCTAAAACCAGCTTGAACATCAGGGAGTTCACGGTTCACATATTGCTGAAGCCTGGCTTGGAGAATTTTGAGCATTACTTTACTAGCGTGTGAGATGAGTGCAATTGTGCGGTAGTTTGAGCATTCTTTGGCATTGCCTTTCTTTGGGATTGGAATGAAAACTGACCTTTTCCAGTCCTGTGGCCACTGCTGAGTTTTCCAAATTTGCTGGCATATTGAGTGCAGCACTTTCACAGCATCATCTTTCAGGATTTGAAATAGCTCAACTGGAATTCCATCACCTCCACTAGCTTTGTTCATAGTGATGCTTTCTAAGGCCCACTTGACTTCACATTCCAGGATGTCTGGCTCTAGGTGAGTGATCACACCATCATGATTATCTGGGTCATGAAGATCTTTTTTGTACAGTTCTTCTGTGTATTCTTGCCACCCTCTTCTTAATATCTTCTGCTTCTGTTAGGTCCCTACCATTTCTGTCCTTTATCGACCCCATCTTTGCATGAAATGTTCCCTTGTTAGCTCTAATTTTCTTGAAAAGATCTCTAGTCTTTCCCATTCTGTTGTTTTCCTCTATTTCTTTGCACTGATCGCTGAGGAAGGCTTTCTTATCTCTTCTTGCTATTCTTTGGAACTCTGCATTCAGATGCTTATATCTTTCCTTTTCTCCTTTGTTTTTCACTTCTCTTATTTTCACAGCTATTTGTAAGGCCTCCCCAGACAGCCATTTTGCTTTTTTGCATTTTTTTTCCATGGGGATGGTCTTGATCCCTGTCTCCTATACAGTGTCATGAACCTCCGTCCATAGTTCATCAGGCACTCTATCTATCAGATCTAGTCCCTTAAATCTATTTTTCACTTACACTGTATAATCGTAACGGATCTGATATAGGTCATACCTGAATGGTCTAGTGGTCTTCTCCACTTTCTTCAACTTAAGTCTGAATTTGGCAATAAGGAGTTCATGATCTGAGCCAGTCAGCTCCCAGTCTTGTTTTTGCTGACTGTATAGAGCTTCTCCATCTTTGGCTGCAAAGAATATAATCAATCTGATTTTGGGTTGACCATGTGGTAATGTCCATGTGTAGAGTCTTCTCTTGTGTTGTTGGAAGAGGGTGTTTGCTATGACCACTGCTTTCTCTTGGCAGAACTCTGTTACCCTTTGCCCTGCTTCATTCTGTACTCCAAGGCCAAATTTGCCTGTTAACTCCAGGTGTTTCTTGACTTCCTACTTTTACATTCCAGTTCCCTATAATGAAAAAGACATCCTTTTTGGGTGTTAGTTAGACCTAAAAGGTCTTGTAGGTCTTCATAGAACCATTCAACTTCAGCTTCTTCAGCGTTACTGGTTGGGGCACAGGCTTGGATTACCATGATATTGAATGGTTTGCCTTGGAAACGAACAGAGATCAATCTGTTGTTTTTGAGATTGCATCCAAGTACTGCATTTCAGACTCTTTTGTTGACCATGATAGCTATTCCATTTCTTCTAAGGGATTTCTGCCCACAGTAGTAGATATAATGGTCATCTGAGTTAAATTCTCCCATTCTAGTCCATTTTAGTTGGCTGATTCCTAGTATGTTGACATTCACTCTTGCCATCTCCTGTTTGACTACTTCCAATTTGCCTTGATTCATGGACCTAACATTCCAGGTTCCTATGCAATACTGCTCTTTACAGCATCAGACCTTAAGTCGCTTCAGTTGTGTCCAAATCTTTGTGACCCTATGGACTGTAGCCTGCCAGGTTCCTCTGTCCATGGGATTCTCAAGGCAAGAATACTGGAGTGGGTTGCTATGCCCTCCTCCAGGGGATTTTCCCAACCTAAGGATCATACCTGCATCTCTTAGGTCACTTGCATTAGGCAGGCAGGTTCTTGACCTCTACCACCACCTGGGAAGTCCAACTCTCCTGTAGATAACTATAATAACCAATCAAAACAAACAAACTACTCTGAAGGTACTAGAGAGTGAAAAAAAAGTAGTAAGGATTCTAAACAGCACTTTAGGACAAAGGGGAATGGCCAGCTGTTTTTAATGACTTTTAGCCTTTGGGCAGGCCAAAATTGGCACTGTATGGGGCGGGGCAGATAAAATTCTAGTAGAAAATCCAGTGTTTCTGGCCTGAAGAACATAGAGCAGAGTACAGAGCAACCACAGCTGCTAGAAATAAGGTGGGAATCTTGGAAAGGAGAAAACCCCAAATTCTGTGACTAAAAGTCTGCTCAAATATCTGGCTGATCCCTGAACCACATATGTGTGATACAGGCTCCCAATAAAGATTAAAAAAAGAAAAATACTAAGCTCAGAGAGCAGCTGCCACCAAAGAATCTGCCACACAGTACAACCAGGTTAATTAACTGCTCAAGTTAAGGAAGGAGGAAGGAAAGGACGAAAGGAGGAAGGGAAGGAAGAGAGGAAAAAAACTGTCAAGAGTAATATAACAGATTCCAGAGTCTCCACAACATGACATCCAATGTCCAGAATACAATCCAAAATCACGCCACATACAAAGATATGGGACTCATTCTCAAAAAAGGACAATCCACAGAATCCAAATCTGGAAGACCCAGATGTTAGAAGAGTACACAAAGATGTTAAAACTCAATGAAATAAAAGAAAATAGGTTCATGATTACTGGGGGCCAGGGCAGAAACCACAGAAAAATAGAAACTATGAAAAGAAGAATCAAATGTAAATATTACAACTGGAAAATATATCTAAAATTAAAAACTCACTGGATGGGCTTAATGGCTCAATGGAAATAATGCAGGAGAGACAGTGAACTTGAAAATAGGTCAATATTACCAAACCTTAAGAATACAGAGGAGATGCATATGGCGTCACCTGGAACTTGGAACAGCTGCATGAGGCTATCAGAGACGATGGCCGAGAACAAACTAAGAGGGCAGAAGTCCAGGAACATTCCAAATAGCCAGCCAAAAAAGCTTTAAGGTTAAAAATAAAGCAAAACCAGCTACCACTAATCTTAACAAGATAAACACTGTGAATAATGAAAAAGCTAATAGAGTGAATAAACCTTTTGGAGATATACAAAAGGAACTTGCACACTTCTTAAAAAGCTTTTCACTTGAACCTCTGCAGAAATAGCTGATTGCTCAGCAGTGTCATGAAAGCTAACAAGCTAATGTTGATGAAACTAAGATTAGTGGTTCAGTTGTAATACACTGATGATGCATCAAATTGCCCCAAAAGAACAAATTAAATGTTTTACATTAAAAAATAAAAGAATAGAGAGGAGGAAAAAAATTGGGGAAAAAAAAAAGCTTCATAGACAAATAAGATAATATCACAAAGTCCAACATGTGTGTAATTGGTATCCCGTAAGAAGACAAAAAGGATGGGGCAGAAAAAGTACTTAGAGAAATACTATAGATCTTGACAGGAGGTTGGATCACACTGGTAAATACATTTGTCAAAACTCAACAAACATACACTTACAACTTGGGCAGTTCATTTTGTTTAAAGTTTATGTAAAAAGAAGGAAACTATAAATAACTGAACTCTAGTAAATGATATATATACTTAAATATTTAGAGAGAAGTGTACTGATGTCTACAATTTACTCTGAAATGCATTCTCCCCCTACCCTCAAAAGAATTACTAATGATTAAGGAAATGGATAGATAGATATATGATAAAGTATATATAATAAAAGTGTTAATGACAGAATCTATATGGTAGATAAACAGGCATTCACCATTAAGTTTTTTCAATTATTCTGCATGTTTGAAAATTTCCATAATAAAATTTTTAGGGAAATAAACCATTGTGACTGTTTCAATGAACTAAAACAAACTATTTCTAAAATACAAGTTACATGTTGCTTTCTTTTATCTTCCTTAGTCCATTGGCCTCTAGAATATCAGCCAAAGTTCAACCAATGAATCTACCTCATTCAAGTGGCTGTTTAGACTGGGAAGCATTTTGAGAATGAGAAGCATAATAATGAAAAAGAAGGGAAGGGAGAAACACTGCTTCATTGCTTCCTCATTTCTCTTTACACTAAAATTTAGAAAATAATATTTCCTATATGTATTGACCAAAACCAGAATAATTTCTCTATTTTTTCTTTCTAAATGTGTGAAGGATAACTGACATATTACAATTATATTACTCTTTTAAACAAGAATACTAGAGTGGGTTGTCATACCCTCCTCCAGAGGATCTTCCCGACCCAAGGATCAAACCCCCATCTCCTGCATTGTCAGGTGGGTTCTTTACCACTAATGTCACCTTCAAAGCCCTAAAAAAGGCCAATTCTACACACAAATGTGTTGACTAGTGTCAGATATCATAATGGGACTTTTCAAAAACACTGTGCAGTGAATTCCTCTACAGAAGCAAGACATTTGAAAAAAATGAAATGTCAAATTTGTACACAAAGGTACTTTATATCTTTATATATATATAAGAGCAAATTAAATAACAGCAATAACAACATTTAAACGCTGCATGTTGATTTTTAAATCCTGCCATTTTATTGTTTACCTTCTAGTTCTTCCAAGTGTGAAGGAGTTCCTTGCGTCCTGGGCTGAATATAAGATAACTTAAACCTGGGCACCACAAATGGTACTTCTTTGCCATCAGAGGGTAACTTGGAAAGTAAATAATCCTCAGTACAGCCAACCTGAGGCTTTACAGAAACAGAAGTCAATGGGGGTATAGAGATAGTAGTATTTTGACTATGTGACATTGCTGCTTTAAAGTCTCTTTCCACAGATACTGCATAGAAAAGAAGAGAAAAGAAAAGAGAAAAAATTAAAAATATGCATGGAGATTTATGCATATAATAATGTAAACCTAATAAGCTTTGGTACTTATTTAACCATTTTAAAAGAAACTGTTGACATATAAACTACTTTTGGGTCTTATCAAGTACTCTGGAATCTACATTAATTCTGCCTAGCCAAAATTTGTACCAAAATTTCTACCAAAGTGTACTAACTTATCATAATGGTAAAAGCAGTTTCTAAAGAATCTCATTTCCAAAAAAGAATTCATAGATGAAAAACAGGTTAATTTTGTAGTTAATTTTACAGTGCTTTCAAATAAATATTAGTCATTTAAATAAAATACTGTCAACAAAACAATTATTATTGTTAATATTAATGGTTAATTTCAACCTTAAATACCAAAAGCTACTTTGAAAAGAAGCTAAAGGTCTCCATGTCTACAAAAAAACTCTTTACTAAATCACAAAATAAAATTTACTTTGACCCTAGTATAATATCACCTCCCCTGTGCTAGCTTCTGTGACCTCTTTTGTTTATTACCTTGAAAGATTTGTGATTCCTAGGCTGTGTGACTTAGGATGAGGAAGTAAGAAACATCTAGAGTTAATCTTTATGTATAATTAATACTGTCCATAGACAGAATGAAAGCACAACTACTACTCTGTTGGAATTTATGAGATGTTTTATTGAGAAAAAGAAGCCTTCATATTCAAATATACTAGGAAGCTATGCTTTAGACTAAGAAATATAAGAAAGAACCAAGAAAAATAAAGTTCCAGTCATAACCTTGAAGGGCTGAGAAAACCCATGCAATAGCAAGGGAAATCTCCAGGAGTCCCTGATAAGTGTGGCTCTTGATAAAGTTACAGGTTTCTTCTCTATTGGTCATTCATTCATCCATGGAAGGCACATTTTAAAGCATTGTTCATAAATTGGAAACTGCCTGTATTTAAGTTAAAACATTTGCCAGAGTATAGTGAAAGTGAAAGTGAAGTCGCTCAGTCATGTCCGACTCTTTGCAAGCCAGTGGACTATAGCCTTTGCAACACCGCGGACTGTAGCCGACCAGGCTCTTCCAACCATGGGATTCTCCAGGCAAGAATACTGAAGTGGGTTGCCATTTCCTTCTCCAGGGTAACTTCCCAACCCAGGGATCAAACCCGGGTCTCCCGCACTGGAGGCAGACACTTTAACCTCTGAGCCACCAGGGAAGCCCTTTGCCAGAGTATGTTATTCCCCAAATACTTCTCTTCCTACTTTTGCTCACATTATTTCATCCACCTGTAACACTCATGTCTAATCCTCACTTTCTCTTACTTCCTTCTTCCCACTTGGCTTGCTAAAATCCTCTTTAAACCTCCGTACCACAGGCCATCTTCTTGTGGTAATGTCCTAGAGTCTCTATGTTGAACACATCTTTCTCTCCCCTATGCTCCAAGGTACTTTCATACCTAGCTAGTGTGCCTCACATTTATGTTTCTGACCACCTCGTGAAGTTAAAAAATATGTCTCATTTACATTTATATCACAAAATGCCACAAATAAAGACATTAAATAAATGCTGAAATTAAAAAGAAGCAAAACTCACAGTCGTGTTTTTCTGTTCCACCATAGAAACATCCTCTGCAGCAACTCTTTATAAATTCTGTTGCCATCACATTAAATCTCCAATATCCAGCAAAAGATACAAACTTCTGATTTTAATACTAATCTGTTGGAAGAATAGAATACAAGTTAACATGATCATGCATAATGTCATTAGGTATCATTAAATAAATTATATTATCTGTCTTTCTAAAGCACTATGAGGGCTCCAAAGCAAAAAAAAATTGTTTAGAGAAAGATAGATTTTTTGTTCCTTTATGTAATTCTATATAACTTAGGTTCCTTCTAAGTTATTAAAGTAACATGCTTAAAAATTACTAATTGAACAATCTCAATGTTAAATCTGGAAAAAAATACTACTCTCAATTTTCTTTCAGCTGATATATCTAAATCAATGTCCAAATAAAATTTGCAAGAATATATGGCATTCATAAAAAGTGTGACAAAAATTTCACTTCTTCCAAATCAATTCTATTGGTAATCCAAACGTCCTATGAGTGCCAATAAACAAACAACTTCATACTTTATAAGTTAGTTTAATGCAGAGAAGTACACTAACAGAAAATCTATCTTAAACATACACTAACACATATTCTCCCTCTCTCTCACACACCCACACATACATGTACATGTGTGCTAACTAAACCACAAATAAGATCTATTGGAAATAAAGACAGTCTGTTTTAAATTTACCAGAAACACAAAATGGTATACAAAGCCAATTGCCCTCCTTGGCTTCAGTGACTTTGTTCCCAATGCATTCTCCTCATTTATGCCTACTTAAACCAAAATTTTTCATGGGAAATTTCAAATGTATACAAGAGGAGACAAAACAGTATAACAAAACCCCTACCACCTGGACTAAACAATGACCAGTTCAGTTCAGTTGCTCGGTCGTGTCCAACTCTTTGTGATCCCATGAACCACAGCACATCAGGCCTCCCTGTCCATCACCAACTCCTGGAGTCCACCCAAACCCATGTCCATTGAGTCGGTGATGCTATCCAACCATCTCATCCTCTGTCATCGCCTTCTCCTCCTGCCCTCAACCTTTCCCAGCATCAGGGTCTTTTCAAATGAGTCAGCTCTTCGCATCAGGTAGCCAAAGTATTGGAGTTTCAGCTTCACCATCAGCTTGTGGCAAATCTTAATTCATCTCATTGTTCATTATCTTTTGTCCATCTTTCTATATGATTACCAGTCCTTTTCTTCCTCAGTTTTAGAGGATATTTGAAAGACTAATGCAACGTCCATAATGTAAGTGGTAAACATTCTTCCAGTTTGTCACTGTCTTTTCAATTTGATGATGGTGTTTTCTGCTATGCAAAAAACAGGGGTGGGAGTATGTATGTGTATATATAAATAGGCATATATACAAACATACATACACATACGAGTGTGTGAATACTGTACACCCCAGTATTGTGTGAACAGGATCCAACCCTATCTTCTCTCAATTGACTATCCTAGTATCACAAAATTCCATATTTTCTACACTGATTTTAGGGTGGTACTTTTATTACAAACTAAATTTCCACATGCCACTGGGCTTGGGTTTTATAGTTTGTATTCAATCGATTTGTATTCCTGAACCAATACCACATTTTAAAAATTACGGAACTTCCCTTGTGGTCCAGTGGTTAAGAATATGCCTTCCAATGCAGGGAACACAGGTTTGATCTCTGGTCGGAGAACTAAGATCCCACGTCTTGTGAGGCAACTAAGCCCATGTGCCGCAACTACTGAGTCCATGTGCCCTAAAGCCCATGCTCTGCAACAAGAAAAGCCCTCAGCTGCAACTAGAGAAAGCCGGCATTCCACAACAAAGATCCAGCTCAGCCAAAAGAAAAAATTATAATGGTTTATGTTTCAATATCCAGTAGAGCTAGCCTTCCATTCTTATTGGTCTTCAATTTCAAAATTTTCCTAGCTATGCTTGCTTGTCTGTTCTTACAAATAAACTTTATAATTCGTCCAGACCTAGGAATAAAAAGTCTGATGTTTTTATTGAGATTATTTTACATTTATATATTATTTTAGAAAAAAACTGACATCTTTGGGATGTAGTCTTCTGATTCAAAATACCTGTTCAAGTTTATGTTTGTATCTTTGGGAGTTTTTTACAGTTTTCCTCATAAATTTTGAACTTCTATTAAAGTGTATGCCCATAAAATTTATTTGGCTAAATGGTACTTTTTCTTCCACTATATCTTGTAATTTATTATTATTTTTTAATTTATACATTTTTTCAAAGGCCCTTCTCAGTCTCAGTTTAGAGGATGTATTCCTGACATGCCGTATCATACTAATCTTTCTTATCTTTAAATATCTAGTGAATTTTTTAAGTTTTACATTTTTCATGACATTTCATGACAACTGTTCTATCTCCCTGCTAGAATAAAACCTTTCCAGAAACAATATTGCACTCACTTTTCTACTTAATACTCAGAACCTTGTATGATGCTGGGAATATTGCAGGAACTCAGCAAATATGTAGTTGATAGACAAGAAACAATGTATAATAACTAGGTTATATAAAAACTGGGTTGGGAAGATCCCTTTGAGGAGGAAATGGCAACCCACTCCAGTATTCTTGCCTGGAGAATTCCATGGACAGAGAAGCCTGGCGGGTTACAGTCCACGGGGTCACAAAGACTGAGTGACTAACACTATATAAAAACTCCTAACATGCTCATCAAACCATATTTCTGGACTTGTCAACTTGCAAATACTTTACATTAATTATGAGGGGAATGTGAGGGGACTGGTTAAAAATGATTACTGCTTCTGGGGGAAGAGTTTTCAAAGTTTACACGGCCTTGAACCATCCAAAATGAACTGGAGATGAGAGAGGGATTCTTATATAAATAAGAATAATGGAGCTAGAGTTTGTTATGACAGACTACTGGAGAGCAGAGACGTGTACACAGAAAGAAGCACAAATGTCAGTGGAAGGTCCTACTTAAGTATTCAGTATAGTACTGATCAGAGCATGCATATAGAGAAGCTACACAAGACTAAAGGAAGACCACCAGAAAATGTTACAAAGACCACAACAACCTTTACTAAGGTCAGTAATAATGCCTGTCCCCACCAACCAAACTGGAAAAACCTCACACAGAATACTGAATAGAGGACTCAGAGAGACTTGCCTTAGTGGTGGGGAATAAATAGCCCAACATTAAAGACTAGTCTGACCTAACAAATCTTAACAGCAAGTCTCAAAAGGATCAAACTATTTCTAAGAAATTTAACTATGTTCCAAAGCAGAAAATAATTATAGAAATCTAAATATATATATCACACAAAGTAAAATTTACAATCTCTGGTAGCAACCAATAAAAAATTACCAGACATACAAAGAAAGGAAAAAAAATAATGCAGAGGAAAATCCATCAATTGGAACCAATACAGAAACGAACAGTTAAGGACCTCAAAGCAGTTGTAAGTGATTCTATATGTGCAAAAAGTTAAGTAGAAACTTGGAAGAATTAAAAAAAAAAAAGACACAAACCAACTTCTAAAGAGGAAAACTATAATGTTTGAGATGGAAAAAATACTGATGGCATTAATATAGCAGATTAGATACTGCAAAAGAAACAATAAGCACAGCAATGAGACCCCAAGTGAAATAGAAGAAAAACAAAATGAAAAGCATATCTCAGACCCATGAAACAATTTCAAGAAGCCTAATATACATGTGTTGAAATTCATGACAGTAATGGGGAAGCAGAAAAAAATTTAAGAAATAATACTAAAATTTTCCAAATATGAGACATACAAAGCTCGGGTCTAAGAAACTCAACAAACACTAAGCTTAGAAACTATGCAGAAAATTATGCCAAGGCACATCATATTAAAATGGCTCATACATCCAGTACAAAACATTTTTAAAACTACTACAACTCAATAATAAAAAGAAAAGTAACCCATTTTAAAAAGGGTTTTGGACAGACACATCTCCACAAAAAAGATACAAATGGCCAAAAATGTACATTAAAAACACATTCAACAACATAATTCATTAAGGAAATGCAAGTTAAACTACAATGAGATAATACTACACACTTGTTAGAAATAATGAAATTGCAAAGACTGACCGTTCCAAGCATGTGGAACAAATAGAACTCTCATTTTCAACTGGTAGGACTATAAAATGGTTTGGCAGTTTAAGTTAAACATATAGCTACCATATGATCCAGACATTTCTTTCCTAGGTATTTATTCAAAAAAAAAGAAATTTTATTTCCATACAAAGACTGATAAATTAGTGTTCACAGAAGCTCTATTTGAATAGCCAAAATGTAGAAATTATCAAATATCCATCAACAAATGCATAAACAATTCGGTATACCTGAATAACTACTCTGTGGATTGGTGTCTTTCCACCTGTACTGGTAGACTTTCCAGTACTAAATTCTCATTCATTATCTCTTTAAATATGGTTTTTGCCCATTCTCTATTTCTTTTCTTTCAGGAACTCCATTCACTAAACTTTCTTAACTTCTCGTTCTGATTATTCTAATTTTCATGTGTCTTAATCTCTTTCACATCTTCCGTTTCTGTATCTTTGAGCTGTATTCTGAATGATTTACTCTGATCTATATTCCAGTTCATTCATTCTCTCTTGGGATTTGCCTAATTGCCTAATCTGTGGTTAAACTTAACAAATGAGTTTTGAGTTTTTATTACTGCATTTTTCATTAATAGAAATTACATTCAGTTCCTTTTTCAACCAGTTTGGTACCTTTTCAGATTCCTGCTCCCTGCATATATTTTCAATTGTGACTTTTATTTACTTAAATAGAAGTATCTGCGAACATGGCAGAGGACTAGGACAGGGAGACACTTTCTCCCCCACAAATTCATCAAAAGAACATTTAAACGCTGAGTAAATTCCACAAAACAAGTTCTGAATGCCGGCAGAGGACATCAGGCACCCAGAAAAGCAGTCCATTGTCTTTGAAAGGAGGTAGGAAAAAAAATTTAAAAATACTTAAATAGAGCCCATCATGGTTAGTTTAATAATCAATAATTAGTAATTAGAACACATAAGCATTTGCAAGTTTTCCTATAACTGTCCACTGTTTTTGCTGATTCTTGCTCAGGTTGTCTTATTTCCACTTGGTTATTTTTTACAGATTATCCATTAACATCAAAACTTAACTGGTAGAACTTTTTTAAGCCAAAGACAAAAGTATACTCCTACAGAGAATTTGCATTTGTATATCATATCATTTTAAATTCACACCTTGACATATAACTTGATTTTAAAATGAGCAAAGGATGTGAACAGACATTTCTCAACAAAAAAAAAAAGAAAAGAAAAACACAGCTAATAAGCACACGGAAAGGTGCTCAACATCATCAGTTATTAGGGAAATGCAAATCAAAACCTCAATGAGATACCACTTCACATACACTAAGATAGCTATAATCAAAAAGACAGAGAAAAGTAAGCGTTGGTGAGGATGTGGAGAAACTAGAACCCTCATATCTTGTTGGTAGGTGTAGCTGCTTTGGAAAACAGTTTGGCAGTTCCTCAAAACAAATACAGAATTACCATATGACCAAGCAATTCATACTTGTAGGTAAGTAGAGAATGAAATTATATTTCCTATGAGAATGGAAAACACATTTCCATACAAAAGTTTGTATGTAAATATTCGTAAGAGCCAAGAAGTGGATATAACCATCAACCAAGGAATGGGAAAACAAAGTGTGGTATTATCCATATAATGGAATATCAGTCAGCCATTAAAAAGAATAAAGTACTGACTTACAGTAAACATGAATAATCCTTGAAACAATTAGGCTAAGTGAAATAAAACACAAAAGCCATGGTATATGATTTCATTCATATCAAATGCCCAGAGTAAGCAAATCACAGAGACAAAAGTAGATAAGAAGAGAATTAAAAGTAGATTAGATTGCCAAGAGTTGGGGGTAAAGAAGGATATGGCGAATGACTATCAATGGTATAAGGTTTTTTTCTGGGGGTAATAAAAGTGGTCTGGAATTAAGATACTGATGATGGTTGTACAACTTTGTGGATATAGGAAAAGCCACTGAATTATACACTCTTAAGGGTGAATTTTATGGCATATATATACATATGTAAAGAAAAAAGATTTTAAAAATTTACATACTGAAATTTTTTTAGACCACCAAAGTGACGTGTACTTCCCCCATGATCTGGTAGTATTGACTGCCCAAGGACAGGTTTTTTTCCCACTTCTGTTTCACTTGGCATTGAGACAACTTTCCTTGTAGATCCCTGAAGGAAGGTTCATCCTTTCCATGACATCACAGACCTTTGGGATCCCAGAATTATGGGCAGAAGTCTCTTGTTGGCTAACCGTGAATGAGCCCTGGACTGACTTCTAACTATGCCTCAAACCCGACAAATCTACCAAATTCTTATTCAAATCTAATCAAATTTCCCCAGTTTAGAAAATACCCTCAAAGCAAATAAAGTTCAAGGGCTCCTACAGTCTTAGATTTCCAGCTTTCTCTTAGATTTTGGCATATAAAATCCTAAGTACCTTAAAAAAATTTTTTTTAATACAGCTATTCTTAGCTATTTTCAGTGTGAAGGTTCTTCCAAATGCCTTAACTATATTCCAAAAGTGAAAATCCAATATTTACTTTTCAAGTTAAAGTTAACTCCAGTGAGTTAGGACAGGATTTGCAAAAACTAAAGACAGCCTAATATAATCCACAATAAAGTAGCTTCAGAAGTACTTGTGACCTTGGGTGACTACAGCAGATATTTAAGACTTAAATAACATATTTCTATATACTCTGATGAAAAGTTTACTTTGGAAAAACCATTAAACATTAATTTGAGTCCTAAAAGAAGCATGGGTAGGTGACTTGTCTTTTAGGTATGGAGGCTCTTTACATAACTAAGTAAAATTAAGATTGCAGCAAGGATACACAAAGAGACCAAAAAAAGGATAGCCCAGAAACGTGAACATATATATGGAAAGTTGACATATGACACTTATAGATTATTGAAAGGAAAAACAGGATATTCAATAAACGATGCTGGGAAGAGCAGATTACCTGTATGGAAAGAAAATGAAACTGGATTCCTACTTCACACCACACAAAAATTAATTTCACATGGACTAAGGACACAACTATGAAAGGCAACATTTTAAAGCTTTTAGAAGAAAACATCAGACTGTATCTTTATGATCTCAGGGAAAGGAAAGATTTGTTAAACAAGATGTCAAAAGAGCAAACCATAAGGAAAAGCTTGACATAGTCAACCATGTTAAACTACAAAATGAATGTGTCTGTCAAAAACCACTATAAAGAAAGAAAAGACAAGCTGCTGCTGCTGCTAAGTCACTTCAGTCATGTCCGACTCTGTGCGACCCCATAGACGGCAGCCCACCAGGCTTCACCATCCCAGGGATTCTCCAGGCAAGAACACTGGAGTGGGTTGCCATTTCCTTCTCCAATGCATGAAAGTGAGAAGTGAAAGTGAAGTCGCTCAGTCATGTCCCACTCTTCACAACCCCATGGACTGTAGCCTACCAGGCTCCTCTGTCCATGGGATTTTCCAGGCAAAAGTACTGGAGTGGGGTGCCATTGCCTTCTCTGAAAAGACAAGCTACTTATTAGAAAAAAGATATTTGCCAAAAGCATAAGTGATAAGGGATTAGTATCCAGAAAATGTATATATATATACGCCAGAAATCAACTTTTTTTTAAAAGACAAAAAATTAAAAACAGGCAAAAAACACAAACAGCCATCCCATACATCCATAATTAAGGAAATGTAAATTAAACCCCACCATTTCTCACCTACCAGATGGTTGAAAAGAAAAAATTCAGATTATTACAAATGTACAAATGTCTCAAATGTTGTTGAGAAAGGGAACAAAGTGAATACTTAACACATTGCTTGTCAGAGTATGAACTGTTATAAAGCAATTCAGTATTATCTAGCAAATCTGAAGATCCACAACTCTACTCTGAGGCAAAAAAGCACAGGAAATTGTTACACATGGACACAGAGAAACATGAATAAGTACAGTAATAACAAAATAGCTTTTAATGGCAAAAAGCAAAATTAGATTTTAATATGAAGACTGAAAACACCCTAAATATCCATCAACTGCTGCTGCTGCTGCTAAGTCACTTCAGTCGTGTCCGACTCTGTGTGACCCCATAGACGGCAGCCCACCAGGCTCCCCCATCCCTGGGATTCTCCAGGCAAGAATACTGGAGTGGGTTGCCATTTCCTTCTCCAATGCATGCAAGAGAAAAGTGAAAGTGAAGTCGCTCAGTCTATCCGACTGTTAGCGACCCCATGGACTGCAGCCCACCAGGCTACTCCGTCCATTGGATTTTCCAGGAGGAGGATGGATAAACAGTTGTAAATTCATATAGTGGCGTGCTATGCAGCCAAAAAAGGAAATGAACTATAACACAACATAGATGACTCTCATAAATACAACTTTGTGCTCCCCCAAAACATGAAACTGAACAGTACATTACTTATGAATACCTACTTATGTAGTAAAACTATACAAAAATTCAAGGAGCATAGCAAAAGACATGATCAAGAAGAAAGATACAATTATGGTTAAAAAACTATGTATTAGTCTATAGCATGATATAAGTACAGGGCATCTATTTTATCTGTAGTCTCTAAACCTGTAGATGTATCAAAAGTACTATTTAAAAAAAAAAGTACTATTTTGCACACATGAAATAATTTTCATTTAAAAATTAAGCAAGCACATGGCTGTAGTATAAATTATGAAAATATAGAAAACTGTATGAAGAAAATAAAAATTAACAATAACCCCATAATCCTGAGATAACTACAATACTTAAATAAACATACTTAAATGATGTGCTTTCTTCATCCCCCCTAGAGTGGAAGCACGGAGTCCTAGCCAGTGGATCACCAGGGAATTCCCATTTTACTATTTTTACTCTTTTTTTTTTTTTTCAAGTTTTATTGAGGTACTGATTTAAGTGAATTGCACATATTTAAAATGTACAATTACATGAGTCAGACATATGTATACAGCAGTGGAAACATCTTTACAATCAAGAAAATGAACATGAAAAAAAAAAAAGAAAGAAAATGAACATGAATACATTCATGGGACAGGGAAGCCTGCCAGGGTCCCAAAGAGTTGAACATAACCGAGCAACTGAACTGAACTGACTGATGAATAAATTCTCCATCCCTGAAAGTTACCTCCTTAACATCCATCCCCTTTTCCTTTCCTTGCTGCTCGCTACTGTCAGGTAATCACTGATCTGTTTTCTATTACTTTAGTTTGTCGTTTCTAGAGTTTTGTCAGGTATAGTTTGGGCATAATTTATTCATACGCTTCACTTTAGTAGATACTGCCATCAATTTACACTTCTACCAGCAGAGTACAAGAGTTCCAGTTGTTCCACATACTTATCAACCCTTGTTTGCCTTTTCCATTTTTAGCCATTTTTTTCATATCTTAAGAAAAATACACATAAAATTATTGCCTGAACAAAAAAATTAAATTCTCAATGAAGACTGAAGTTAAACTCAGAAATTTTCATCTAAGAGCATTTTCCCTTAAATGCACGATAATAACTGAAGCAAAGGCCCTAACTGGTATATGACTCATGAATTCTGATTCAGCCAAAATGTCTGATTTCTACATAGGATTTTTAGAAGAGTCATTGAGATACACACTGGAAAAATCACATGACTTAAAAGTTATTGTTTACTCAGTCGTGTCTGACTATTCGTGACCCCATGGACTGCAGCACGCCAGGCTTCCCTGTCCGTCACCGTTTTCCAGAGCTTGCTCAAACTCATGTCCATTGAGCTGGTGATGCCATCCCACCATCTCATTCTCTGTTGTCCCCTTCTCCTGCCTTCAATCATTCCCAGGATCTGGGTCTTTTCTAACAAGTCAACTCTTCACATCAGGTTGCCAAAGTATTTGAGGCTCAGCTTCAGAATCAGTCCTTCCAATGAGTAGTCAGGATTGATTTCCTTTATACTACTCAGGGGGTTCTCAAGGCAAGAATGCTAAAGTGGTTCCAAGGAACAAGGGATTCTCAAGTCTTCTCTAACACCACAGGTCAAAAGCATCAATTCTTTGGTGCTCAGCCTTCTTTATGGTCCAACTCTCATATCCATATATGACTACTGGAAAAACCATAGTTTTGACTATATGAATCTTTGTTGGCAAAGTAATGTCTCTGCTTTTTTATATGCTAAGTTGGGAGCATCTAAATACTTGAACTCAGGTGAAATGCAATTCAACAGTTTGTTAGTGTGACTTTAACACTGACAACATCTGAACTCAACAGATCAAAATACCACTAAAATAGTGTTCATAATTTGAATTGGGGGGATTAAATATTTTCTATTCAATATGCTCAGATACTTGCTCTCAGCTACTACTTAACCAGCAGACAGGAACCATGCTGGGAGATGCTCTTTAATATAAATATATCCTATTAGCCTTATATCCTTTCCAATCTGACCATAAACTCCCCTATACTCTACTACCCTATCACTTCTTCAAATCTTTGTGTTTCAAAATAAGGATTCTACAATCACTATCTTTATTTCTTCATCTTCTATTTACTCCTCAAAGTCATTCAAATTTGGCTTCCATCCTTATCTTTTCATTGGGTTGGCCAAAAAGATTCTTTAGGTTTTTCTGTAAGATATGGAAAATCTCAAAATTTTTGGCCAACCCAATTTTTAAACTATGCTTGTTGAGTTCAACGACAGCCTTCTAACTACCAAAGCCAACAGGTAATTTATCAGTTCCTATCTTCCTGATTCCTCTATCTCATTTGACTCTAAAATAGATTTCTATCCTTTATTAAAACTCTTCCCTCTCCTGGCTTCTGTGACACTACTGTCTGTTAATTTGCTTCCTTCTTTCTTGAACTTGCCTCCTTGGTCTCCTTGGCTGTCTCTACCCATCATTTAAGTACTGGTATTTTCCATCCTTGGTCTTCCTCTTTTTTTTTTTTTTTAATTCTACTTACTTGAATCATTTCTTCCACTCTCACAAGATTAAGTATCACAAATCCATGGGTGGTTTCCAACATTCACAACTCTGATCCTGACTTTAGCAAATCCCAGTACCAGTATACCTAACTGCCAAATAGACAGCTCTGCCAAAGGTCCTATAAGAATCACAAGTTCATTTTCTCTCAACCTGAATTAGTCCCTCAATTTGCTAGTTTTATTTGTGAATACACAATTGTAATTCAAATGGAGCCAATAAAATACAAGAGGAACTTAAAACTTTTGTTTCTTGAATTTTTTAAAAAAGAACAAATTTTTATGAAGGCTTTTTCCTCCACACTCGAAGTCATTAGCAAAAGCTACAAAATACATGATAAAATATCTCAAATCCCAGTTCTCAAAGGCAATCATATTAATATTTTCTTCCAGAAAGAGGAATTTTTAACCTTAAAAAAGTCACATATCAAAATATTGAACTGGTAAGTATGGAGTGTTGTTACTGTTAACTCTTAATATTTCCAGGCTGCTTATAACAGAATTAATCAGGGAAAACACCTCTATCAAACAGCCTACTTGGAAGAATAATCAGTATATTTTAGAAATGAAAGCAATTCTTTTACATGCTGTATTTTAAAGCAGCGGTCCCGAACTTTTTGGCACTTTTTGGTACCAGTGACCAGTTTGGTGGAAGATAATTTTTCCATGGAGGTGGTGTGTGTGGAGGGAGGCGGGCGGGGCGCCAGGGGGGTGCCCGGGGTGGTTTTGGAATGATTTAAGCATATTACATTTATTGTGCACTTTATTTCTATTATTATTACATCAGCTAGACCTCAGATCATCAGGCATTAATCTCAAAGGTGGGGGGACCCCTGTTCTAAAGGAATCAATCAGCGTTTTTTGTCTTGGCGTTTATCTTACCTATACCTACCATCTGTGTGCCATATAGCCACGATTCATGTGTAGTATTTTCTTGATTTAAAGAAAACCAAAGTAAAGAAACAAGAAGTTTTTTTTTTTTTTTAATTCTACTTACTTGAATCATTTCTTCCACTCTCACAAGATTAAGTATCACAAATCCATGGGTGGTTTCCAACATTCACAACTCTGATCCTGACTTTAGCAAATCCCAGTACCAGTATACCTAACTGCCAAATAGACAGCTCTGCCAAAGGTCCTATAAGAATCACAAGTTCATTTTCTCTCAACCTGAATTAGTCCCTCAATTTGCTAGTTTTATTTGTGAATACACAATTGTAATTCAAATGGAGCCAATAAAATACAAGAGGAACTTAAAACTTTTGTTTCTTGAATTTTTTAAAAAAGAACAAATTTTTATGAAGGCTTTTTCCTCCACACTCGAAGTCATTAGCAAAAGCTACAAAATACATGATAAAATATCTCAAATCCCAGTTCTCAAAGGCAATCATATTAATATTTTCTTCCAGAAAGAGGAATTTTTAACCTTAAAAAAGTCACATATCAAAATATTGAACTGGTAAGTATGGAGTGTTGTTACTGTTAACTCTTAATATTTCCAGGCTGCTTATAACAGAATTAATCAGGGAAAACACCTCTATCAAACAGCCTACTTGGAAGAATAATCAGTATATTTTAGAAATGAAAGCAATTCTTTTACATGCTGTATTTTAAAGCAGCGGTCCCGAACTTTTTGGCACTTTTTGGTACCAGTGACCAGTTTGGTGGAAGATAATTTTTCCATGGAGGTGGTGTGTGTGGAGGGAGGCGGGCGGGGCGCCAGGGGGGTGCCCGGGGTGGTTTTGGAATGATTTAAGCATATTACATTTATTGTGCACTTTATTTCTATTATTATTACATCAGCTAGACCTCAGATCATCAGGCATTAATCTCAAAGGTGGGGGGACCCCTGTTCTAAAGGAATCAATCAGCGTTTTTTGTCTTGGCGTTTATCTTACCTATACCTACCATCTGTGTGCCATATAGCCACGATTCATGTGTAGTATTTTCTTGATTTAAAGAAAACCAAAGTAAAGAAACAAGAAGAAAAAAAACTGGAGGAGACAGAAGCCAAATCTAAAATCTGCTGCTGTTGCTGCTGCTGCTAAGTCGCTTCAGTCGTGTCCAACTAGCTAGGTAGATAATTCGTATTTTCCAAAATTCAAAGCAAAGTGATATTTACCACCCCTCCGCGGATTCAAAAAGTTTCAGAAACATCACAGATGGAAACAACTCTTTAAGCAGTTCTCACCAGTTTATCCAGGTAAAAAGAAAAGCTTTCTCTCCCCTCTTAATCCAGAGGCCACCCCAGCCCTCCCTAGCCCCTGCCCCCCGAGCCGGTGGTCGGAAGCGCGCGCCAAGGGCAGGGAGTGGGGCGCGCGGCCGGCTCCACCAGGGCTGGGGTCTCCCCTCCGTCCGGCCCGGGGGTCCCAACGAGGAGACCCATGAACCCAGAGACCCAGTGCTTCGCAGGGCGAGTCCCTCCCCTCCAGGCCTCAGAGATCCCGGCTGTCGAGGAAATTTCCCTCAGGCCTGAGAAGAGCAGGCGCCGCTGAGGAGAATCAGGTGCAGTCCCTCGAGCCCCGAAAGAGTGCGACTTTTTTTTTTTTTTTTTTTTTTTACGTTAAAGGAGACTAAACCCTAAAAAACAATTGCTCCACACACAACCTCCAGAGGCTGCGGGTGAGGGGGCTATTCGGCCGCCGGCGAGTCCCACCGGGTGGGCCCAGCAACGGCCGCTCGAAGCCACACAGCTTACCCGAGGAAGCGCCCGGGACCCCACACCTGAGCCCCCTGGCTCTCTCCCCCGCCGCGTCCCCGGGGTCTGCACGCTTCGCTCTCGGGGAGTCCCCGCTTCACACGCCGCTGAGGCAGTGCCGCGCGGCCGCGGCCGGTTACCTGCTCGAGGTAGTGGGCGCTCTGGCGTCGCCGCCCGCGGGAACCGTGATTCGGGTCACCTCGCGCGACCGCGCCCCGAGGCCCCTCCCCCGTCCCTGAAGACCGCCCCGCCCTCTCTCCAGGTCCGCTCCGCCCCGCCCCCTCAGGTCCGCCCCACCCGACCCGAGGTGCGCGCCGACGGAGCGGCTTGGGGCGTGGCCGTCTGTCCCTGCACCTGAGCGCCAGGGGCCTGCGCCCTTGACTCCTCTCCTCCTCGCCTCTCCCAGCACAGCTCTCCGATGCACCCCCTGGAAGGGTCTAAGATGAAGCCGGGCCGGGTTTGCAGTGTGTTGAGGGATCAGAAGGGAGGTAAAAGACAGGGGTGTTTAGTGGAAATGCCACTCGCCTGATGAACCTCCCTGAATAGGGAAGGAAGGAGCAAATTCTCTTGCCAGAAGATACTTCTGCAAGTAGAGAAACTTCTTGGAAGCCAAGGAACTTTTGTTTGTGTTACTGGTGTTTAGTGTTTATATCCTATTTAAAGTCTTGAGGATCAGCTCACAACTCTTCACTTTTATGTCTTTACGTTTCCTACTGCTTCACCTGGTGGCTCAGCGGTAGAGAATCCGCCTGCAATACAGAAAATAAGGGTTCCATCCCTGGGTTGGAAAGATCCCCTGGAGAAGGAAGTGGCAACCCACTCCTGTATTCTTGCCTGGGAAACCTTATGGACAGAGAAGCCTAGCAGGCTACAGTCCATGGGGTTGCAAAGAGTCAGACAAGACTGAGCATGCATACACTACTTTACCAGCAGCAGGTACCTTGGAAGGAATCCCAGAGGTATCCACTACTTGTCCTGCCCCATTCTATGCTGGAATCCCATCTGGCACATTTTGCACAGTTGGCTGGCCCTTTTCTTTTTTGCCTTCCTTTCTGGGAATCTCTGTTCTTGGAAAGTTGTTGAATGAATTCCTAGATTATCTGTTGATGAATGGCTAAGTTTTGAGAGACTAATGGATTGTAAATTAAAGTTCAGTTTAGTTCAGCTGCTCAGTTTTTTCTGACTCTTTGCGACCCCATGGACTGTAGCACACCAGGCTTTCCTGTCCATCACCAATTCCCAGAGCTTGCTCAGACTCATGTCCATTGAATCGGTCAAGCCATCCAACCAACCCATCTTCTGCCATCTCCTTCTCCTCCTGCCTGCAATCTTTCCCAGCACCAGGGTCTTTTCCAATGAGTCAGTTCTTCACATCAGGTGGCCAAAGTATTGGAATTTCAGCTTCAGCATCAGTCCTTCCAATGAATATTCAGCACTGATTTCCTTTAGGATTGACTGGTTGGATCTCCTTGCAGTCCAAGTGACTTTCAAGAGTCTTCTCCAACACCACAGTTCAATAGCGTTGAATAGAGGTAATCATTTTCTTTCTGGAGAGTAGTCTTTCTGAAAATGGGTTCTGTTCATTTCCAGGATCTAGTTGCTAGAGTGGGAATTAGGGTGGGGTGGGGGTGGGGAGGAGGATGCCTTGATCCTGAGAACAAATTAATCTGGGGAAAGAGAGACTATAGTTTCTCTCCTTGAGTTGACAGGGCTTTCAAGGCCTAAGAACTGTGCTTTACTTTGTATCATCCTATATTTCTCAAGTTTATTTGACTTGAGGAGTGGCAGAATATGCCACCCCAAAATATCGGGATACTATGGCATAAAGATTATTTTGAGGCATCTGAGAATCAGTAGTTGGAAGAAGGTTACTCTGAACTTCCTTTTTCTTTCTGAAAGCGGGAAATGGAACTCCCAAGTGAACAATGTCCTCCCTATACCATAAGGAAAGAAAAAGGCTTATCACCAGAGATGAGAGTCAAGGAAGGGGGAAGTCTACACAAAGAAACCTTTTTAAAGTAAACTTTATCTTTATATTCACTTCTCCACTATTAACTGCCCTGTCTCAAGTCCTCCCATTTTTGCTCCTTACTACTCTGTGTCCAATTTAGTATATAACTAAGTGTTTGGCTCTAACTGCATCTTTGGGTCTTCATTTTCCGGTGGGTATGCCCATGAACATGTAAAAAAAACCAGTGTGCTTTGCTCCTGTTTATCTGTGTCAATTTAATTCTCAGTTCCAGGTAGAAACCCTAAGAGTGTAAAGTTTTTGCTTTCCCTCCAGACCACACAACTCTCTTCCTGAGAAATGCTGGTTAACATCCTGGGGCCTCAATGTCTCAGCAAACACACTTTGATAAACACTGCTTAAAAGTCCTGGAATATTCACTTCAGTAATTTTTCATTCTATTACAAATGTTTGCAGAGTTCTGTACTCTTTACACAAAGCTTTCACGCGAGTCGTCTCATTTAAGCCTCACAATTGTGATGTAACTGTTGTTTTACAGCTGAAAATATTGAGGGTCAAACAAGCAGTGGTTACTCAAGTAGCGTCTAGATTGACTCTGGACTTCAGACTCTAAGGCTTTAAAACTATGTATTATATAAAGTGTGTAGGTAACGTGCTCTATTTAAGGATCAAATGATTCTATGTGTATGTGAAGTCACACACACACACATACACACACATACTTTCTCTCTCATTTGACCCTTAAGTAGAGCACTTCCTTGATTGGAAATCTCTGGATTCATGTGTGACTTTTCCAGGGCCAGGACCTTTACCTATCTTTTACTCCCTGCAGCATCTGACATCATAGTGTAGGGCACTTAAATGTGCTGGATGAACAAAGAGTGACTGGTGAGGACTTCCCTGATGGTCCAGTGCATTTCAGTTCATTCGCTCAGTCGTGTCTGACTCTCTGTGAGCCCGGGGACTGCAGCATGTCAGGCTTCCCTGTCCATCACCAACTCCCGGAGCTTGGTCCAACTCATGCCCATTGAGTCGGTGATGCCATCCAACCATCTCATCCTCTGTCATCCCCTTCTCCTCCTGTCTTCAATCTTTCCTAGCATCAGGGTCTTTTCCAACGAGTCGGTTCTTTGCATCAGGTGGCCAAAGTAGTGGAGCCTCAACTTCAGCATCAGTCTTTCCAATGAATATTCAGGACTGATTTCCCTTAGTATTGACAGTTAAGAATTCACTCTGTAATGCAGGTGATGCTCCCACATGCCACAGAGCAGCTAAGCCTGTGCACTGCAACTGCTAAGACCATGTACCACAACTGCTGAAGCCCATGTGCCACAACTAGAGAGTCTGTGCACTGCAATAAAAGATCCTGTGCGATGCAATGAAGAGCCTGTGTGCCTCAACTAAGACTGGATGCAGCCAAATAAATAAGCAATCAATATAATACTTTTAAAAAAAAAGAGTGAATGGTAAATGAATGCACAATAGTCCTTCCTGAACTGGATGGGGTGCTTGGTTCCCTGATGAACAACCTTAGCAACCTCCTCACTGATGCAGAAGTCCCCAAACAAGAGCTTCCCAAATTGCTCCTAATTTTCTTCCATCTAAAAAGGCTTATTAGAAGAACTTACTCGGCTGACAGATATAGTTTGTTGAAAACAACAAAACCATTCCTTTGTTTTCTTTGAAATGTTCCCCCTTCCTGTTCCACTTTAAGAGGCAATGCTGCATTGATAATGTACAAATGGAGGATATGGTATACCTTTCTCTGTGACCTTGTGTTCCCTCTTCCCATAGAATGCAACATTCTGAGTGGTTTTTGTTTGTTTGTTTGTTTACTGTTTGTTTTTTAATGTTAATCATTAATGCTTTTAATGTTTAATGTCCTTTTATTTAAGGCAGATATAAGGAGAAACAGATTTAGGTTGATGTGGATAACACAGCAGCCTAGACTTTGCTATGTGTATTATTTCATTTAATAGACAAATCACTTAATCCCTGTCCTAATCCTCTTCATTCATCCTTAATTTAGTGCAGTTTATAAATGCTTTATGACTCAGTCCAGCCCTACATTGCCAGTCTCCCCTAAAACTAACCCCACCACACATTTTTGACCTTCTGAATTAATTGAAATTCCCTAAGTTGCCAAATTTGCACTACTGTTCTCTTTACTTCCATTTTATGTGTATCACTGGTAAGTTCATGTTCATTTAGTATCACTTCTTCTGGAAGATGAAACTCCACAAAACCCATCTGAGAGTGCATTAGGTGCCCTTCCTCAAAATTTCCCTCATAATCCATTCATAGCTGTATCCTGGCACCTACTCAATCGCTGTGATTATTGGTTTTCCCCCTTTTTTCCTATCAAACTCATTCTATGTGAGTTACCAATAAACAGGAATTATAACCCACCTCCTTCTTGAGCATACTCATAGCTCCTCACATAGCAGCACTCAAATATTCATTGAATGAATGAAAAACAAATCTTTAAAAGAATGTGAATTCCTAGAGTACTTGTAAAATAATTTCACAAATATAAATGGTCATAGGAACACAGTGGGGGTGGCATACAGATTTCTGCTTCCCTCCAAATTATTTCCTTCTCACGTTCTGCCTTAGAAAAACATAACAGCAGAAACCTATACATATTCATTCTTTCATTTATTCACTTGTGCAACAAACTTTCTTGAGTGCCTGAAATATATCAAGTACAACCCTAAGCATTTGCTTCAGGGAAAAAGTTGCATTTCAACAGAGTCACAGATGGTCATCAAACCTTAATTCCTTCTTGTGGCCTCAGAGCTAAACTTCATTGTCCATTCCCTTTGCATCTAGGTAAAGTCATATGATCAGTCCTCATCAATGGGATTTGGAATTTCACTTCTGGATCTACACAATTAAAAGCAGGGAGTCTCTCTCCTTTCCATCCCTTGACCACCTTGGACTCCTGTTAAACCATTACTAACCATGGCATCACTGATTCAACAGACATGAGTTTGAGCAAACTCCAGGAGCTAATGAAGGGCAGGGAAGCCTGGCGTGCTGCAGTCCATGTCCACAAAGAGTCAGACACGACTGAGCAACTGAATAGCAACAACCATCACTAAAGCTAATAATGCAACTAGATGGAAGAGGTCCTGGTTTCTGACTGACTCCATGGAACAAAGCTCCACCCACCTCCCACTGATCTTGACTGGATTGTGATATGAATGAAAAACAAACTTTTTTGTGTAAACTACTAATATTAAGGCATTTTTTCTCCAGCCAGCTTTACCTACCCTGATTAACATTGCCATACATGACAATATGTAGATTACATAAAACACTAGAAAATGTCTTATCCTACTCTAGGCCTTGATTGAAAGTGAAAGTGTTAGTCGCTCAGTCGTGTCCAACTCTTTGCATCTCCATGGACTGTATTCTGACAGGCTCTTCTGTTCATGGAATTCTCCAGGCAAGAATACTGGAGTGGGTAGCCATTCCTTTCTCCAGAGGATCTTCCCAACCCAGGGATTGAACCCAGGTTTCCTGCATTGCAGGCAGATTCTTTACTGTCTGAGCCACCAAAAGGCCTTGTGTAGGAAACATGAAAATTGATCAAAGAAAGCATTGTCCCAAATGGATAGTGAAAAATCCTTATTTACAGATCTTTTTTTCTCTCTCTCCGATGGTTACCTGATCCAAATGCTGACATCTTGACCTGAAAAGAAGCATGGCACCACCGTTACATCATATTCCTCTCTATCAGCCCTTGTCAGTCTCTTTCATGCACTTTGAAGGGTTTCCTAGTGAGGCTCAAGAAGTTCAGTGCTACTCAAAGTAGAGTACATACTAAAGAGTGATGGAAGATAGGAATATACAAAGATAGGCTCCGAAGGCTCTTGAATATCTGACCAAGGAGACTGTGTATTAATCTATAGGACATATAGTTGAATAAACTATGGCCTGTTTGTGGTGGGATGAGTTGTTGTTTTTTTTTTCCCCTCTCCCTTGCTCATCGTCTTCTTTCCTAGGTAACTTGTACTCACTTAAAACTAAGGTAATGGTGGGAAAATCATAGATGCTCCACCAAGATATATAATCATGATGAGGGCCTCTTTTCTCAGTCCCCTCATCCACAGCCCTTCCCTCCTCCAAACCCATTAGTTAATGAAACTTCATAGCACCAAAAGGCTGAGAGTTTCATGGAGGCCAAAATGAAAAATATTCAGCTCCTAAGATAGGAGGCAATTGCACTGCTAAAATCAGAGGATGATTATAAAGGAGGAAAGAAACAAAAAGAGAGGACCCAGGAAAAATAAACACAGGGCTTCCTACCAACCACAAGACCAACATGCCCGACCAAGCTGAGATGCTGGTCCAAAGTGGATGAGAGACACTTAGAGCACGTCATGTGACATTGCCCCAGGATTCCAGAACAAAGGCCCCCAGACTCACTGAATAAAACAAACATTTAAATCCCTACTTCCTATAAATTCTGTATGGAATGGAAGAAGTGATTCACACCCCAAGTTAATGACTGCATTCTTCCAGACTCTCTGCGCAATGGTTTAAACTGTGTCAGTTTGTTTAAGCCAAAGCTACTTTTCCCAAAATCTCTTTCCCTCTATTGTTCTCTGTTAGATTGACCATAAAGAAGAAGTGGGGTAGAGTTTGCAAACTTGAAGCAAAACAGCTCTTACTCTCTGAAGATCCTCTTGATAATAGACAGGGGCAGACAAACAGAGATGCTGGCAGGTTCTAGCTTGTCCTTGCTCCCCAGGTCTAAGCTTCTCCCCCTAAACACCAGCCCTACTGACCATCAGAGTCCCAGGCCCTCCTCCAGGCCTTGGCTGAAGACCAGCAGAGCTCACAGAAGTCCACAGACTTTCTCATGGCACTCCTTCTGGATACTACTCCTNCTAGAACCCACAACTTTGGGTTAAACAATCTTTCTATATTACTTCTTCTACTTTTTTCCCTCATATCTCATGATTCTGTGAAAAGCAATAATCTCTTTCCTTTTACAAATCCCAAGACTTTCTATTTCAATATGTTTTTGTCTAAATAGAAACCTCCTTTCTTGTGACCTTCCTCCTTATTATTTATCCTGTTTCAGGCCCATCTTAAGTGGCACCTCCTTCTTGGAGCCCTCTATGATTACCTTCATGTGTTTACCTACCACCCTATTTTAAGTCAAATTGTTTAATGGCTCCTTATTATTTTTCAGATTGTATTATCAATATTCACTCAGTGTGCTTACTTTAATTATATGTAGGAATTTTAAACAAGCAAAAGGATGCAATTTTATTCTACCTAGAAGAAATCTTATAAATTTGAACATATGATAAAAATGAAATTCTATGAAATTAAACTAAGATGAAATATGTTACATGTTTAAGATCACACAGCTAGTACATGATTGAAGTGGGGATTTTATTATTATATTACCATATCACTATACTATTTATAACATTACTTGGTGATCTGAAAATAGTTTCTCAAGATTGAAATTTTCTTTGCATATAGGAATAGAAGGGCATAAAGCTGGGGATATAGGAACCAAAGTGACAAGTAACTTAGTGAAGTTACTCAGTCGTGTCCGACTCTTTGTGACCCCATGGACTGTAGCCTACCATGCTCCTCTGCCCATAGGATTTTCCAGGCAGGAGTACTGGAGTGGGCTGCCATTTCCTTCTCCAGGGGATCTTCCCAACCCAGGGNGTGACCCCATGGACTGTAGCCTACCATGCTCCTCTGCCCATAGGATTTTCCAGGCAGGAGTACTGGAGTGGGCTGCCATTTCCTTCTCCAGGGGATCTTCCCAACCCAGGGATTGAATCTGGGTCTGCCGCATTGCAGACAGATGGACGCTTTATCATCTGAGCCACCAGGGAAGCCCAGACAAGTAACTTAAATGCGACAGATTGTTTAGATTTTATCCTGAAGTAAGATGGGCAGAAATGGAAGGCTAACATAAAAGCTCTTCCTGTGTCTGGCTTGTGCCCTGCACAGGGGCCTCATGACTCCATGGAAGCCATTTTATTAGGCATGTTCACACCCTAGACATGTCCTACCTCTGTGAGAGCTTAGGAGTCAGCAGGAATAATGCTAGCCCCCACAATGAGAGATAACCCTATACTCTATAGCCCTACGCTGTACATGCTGTCAGGCACACACTCGGAAAAGCATGGACACATAGACTCATTGGCACAATCAGTGATATCAGATATTCTGCGTCTGGGCCATCCTTTGAATATCCCCACGGTTACTTTTATTTCTTCCTGCTGTAAATATGATGTTATGTGGGATGGAAGTAGGATGTGGAGTGTGCTTGTTGCTGATAGTATGTGTGATCCTTCAAGTGAGGCATTGTGAGTAGGCAAGTCTGGGCACATGTGGAAATATGGGCTCTGAAAAGCTCTCCAGCAGCAGGATATTACACTGTGCAATAATATCCTATGTTTAATTAATATAAGCATATATATATTTGCATTTATTTGCCTATACTTGAGAAAGCTTTCAAGAGCTTTCTTTAATTCTCACAAAGGCACCAAATGGACTAGAAGTTTTTTTCAGGTAACATAATCAGAGGCTAACTCTATTTAAGTCTTTTAACACCTTCCACAAATATGTGTTAAGTGCCTGTTTTGAGTTCAAGCAATAAACTTAGAGATGGTGTGAAAGACGGAGTATGTGGAGTTTACAACAAGCACCAAGATAAGTTAAAAGGATATCACAGAGTATAGGTGAAAAAACATGGGAATAAAGAAGAGGGTCAGATTCCCTAGATCTCTCAGAGCTAAATTTGACAGACTCTAATGGTTATATTGATTGAACATGTGGTTAGGAAGGGGTACAGAGAAAATGCAGATATGCAGATGACACCATCCTTATGGAAGAAAATGAAGAACTGAAGAGCCTATTGATGAAAGTGAAAGAGGAGAATGAAAAGTTGGCTTAAAGCTCAACATTCAGAAAACGAAGATCATGGCATCCGGTCCCATCACTTCATGGGAAATAGATGGGGAAACAGTGGAAACAGTGGATGACTTTATTTTTCTGGGCTCCAAAATCACTGCAGATGGTGATTGCAGCCATGAAATTAAAAGACGCTGACTCCTTGGAAGGAAAGTTATAACCAAGCTAGATAGCATATTGAAAAGCAGAGACATTACTTTGCCAAAGGTCCATCTAGTCAAGGCTATGGTTTTTCCAGTGGTCATGTATGGATGTAAGAGTTGGACCACAAAGAAAG
Source organism: Oreotragus oreotragus (assembly GCA_006410675.1). Lineage (NCBI taxonomy): Eukaryota > Metazoa > Chordata > Mammalia > Artiodactyla > Bovidae > Oreotragus > Oreotragus oreotragus. The sequence goes on along the minus strand of SJYX01006565.1, from coordinate 249,886 downwards.
CTGAGCGCCGAAGAATTGATGCTTTTGAACTGTGGTGTTGGAGAAGACAATCTTGAGAGTCCTTTGGAC
>SJYX01006565.1:237656-249776 GCA_006410675.1 Oreotragus oreotragus | reverse complement strand
AAGGTCCATCTAGTCAAGGCTATGGTTTTTCCAGTGGTCATGTATGGATGTAAGAGTTGGACCACAAAGAAAGCTGAGCGCCGAAGAATTGATGCTTTTGAACTGTGGTGTTGGAGAAGACAATCTTGAGAGTCCTTTGGACGGCAAGGAGATCCAACCAGTCCATCCTAAAGGAGATCAGTCCTAGGTGTTCAATGGAAGGACTGATGTTGAAGCTGAAATTCCAATACTTTGGCCACCTCATGCGAAGAGCTGACTCATTGGAAAAGACCCTGATGCTGGGAAAGATTGAGGGCAGGAGGAGAAGGGGACGACAGAGGATGAGATGGTTGGATGGCATCACCGACTCAATGGACATGGGTTTGGGTGAACTCCAGGAGTTGGTGATGGACAGGGAGGCCTGGTGTGCTGTGGTTTGTGCGGTTGCAAAGAGTCGGACACGACTGAGCAAATGAACTGAACAGAACAGAGAAAGCAGGGGATTAAAAAGAGAGAAGTTAAGGATCTCTAAAATTCTAATTCTTGTCTGCAGTCTTTGGGGAGATGACAGCAAAATAAAAAAAAGCAGGTGATGGGCAAATAGATACCATGATTCACTTTTAGACATACTGCACTTATATGTATGGATTATGTATGTACAGGAGAATATGTGTGTTTCTGTGTACAAAGAGAGAGCTCTGTCTGAATTAACCACTATACTTTGTATATAAAAACTACTAAATACTGCCAAATTAATGAAGTATCATGATGTTTTATATTATATGTTGCTATGAATATTTTCTGAACACCTTTTTAAGCAAGGGACTATATTTCACTCTAGGAGCTACAAAAAAAATCATCAAATTTCATTTGAGAAGAAAGTGAAAAGTTAAAAATCACAAAATAGTGGTAGTAACAGCAACAAGAAATACTTCTAAGACATACTGAGCATTTGTCATGTTCAAGATACTTGGCAAGCAAAACATAAAATTATATAAATTTTCTTTGATTTTCACAAATCATTTTACAGATGAAGACATTAAGGTACAAAGAAGTTTGAAAAACTTACCAAAGTCACTAAGTTTAAATAGAACTGAGTTTTAAATGGAAATTAACTTCTGAACCCTGGCTCTTAATCTTTAATATATATCATTGTACATATAATAAAAAGAAACACTGGAATGTTTGCCAAATCAATGATAAATAGCATAAATGTTATTTTTTACTTTTAATTTTTAATGTTTCTAATCTTTTCTTAAAAAACTGTATTTTATATTGAAATAGAGTTGATTAACAATGTTGTGTTAGTTTCAGGTGTACAGTAAAGTGATTCAGTTTTACATACACATGTATCTATTCTTTTTAAAATTATTTCCCCATTTAGATTATTTCAACCTATTGAGCAGAGTTCCCTGTNTTTTTAATGTTTCTAATCTTTTCTTAAAAAACTGTATTTTATATTGAAATAGAGTTGATTAACAATGTTGTGTTAGTTTCAGGTGTACAGTAAAGTGATTCAGTTTTACATACACATGTATCTATTCTTTTTAAAATTATTTCCCCATTTAGATTATTTCAACCTATTGAGCAGAGTTCCCTGTGCTAGATATAGTAGGTGCTTGTTGGTTATCTATTTTAAATATAGCAGTGTGTACATGTCAATCCCAAACTTCTAATCTATCCCCCCCCACCCTCACCTTTCTCTCCTGATAACCATCAATTCATTCTATAAGTCTGTGAGTCTGTTTCTACTTTGTAAATAAGTTCATTTGTATCATTTTTTTCCTAAATTCCTCATATAAGCAATATCACATGATATTTGTCTTTCTCTGACTTATTTCACTAAGTATGATCATCTCCAGGTCCATCTATGTTGCTGCAAAAGGAATTATTTCATTATTTTTAATGGCTGAATAATATTCCATTGTATATATGTACCACATCTTTATCTATTTGTCTGTTGATGGATATTTAGGTTACTTCCATGTCTTGGCTATTGTAAACAGTGCTACACTGGGGCACATGTATGCTTTCAAACCATGTTTTTCTCCAAATATACACCCAGGAGTAGGATTGCTGGATCATAGGGAATCTTTTAGATTTTTAAGGAATCCATATTGTTCTCCATAGTGACTAGACTAATGTACATTCTCATTAACAGTGTAGGAGGGTTCCCTTTTCTTCAAACCCTCTTCAGGATCTATTGTTTGTAGAAGTTTTAAGGACAGCCATTCTGACTGGTATGAGATGATATGACATTGCAGTTTTGATTTGTGTTTCTCTAATAATTAGTGATATTGAGCATCTTTTCAGGTGCTTCTTGCTCATCTGCACATATTCAATATAAATGTTATTAAGTTAGAGAAAGGAGATGAGTGGGAGATAATCTAGGTAGATTTCTTAGGATACAAGGTACATGAAAGTTCAGTTTTTTATAGAACTGGTCATATTGAGGCTGCATTCCAAACTAAGGAATATGACAAAAACAGTGCTATGAATTCTCAAGTTAGATATGGATAAAAGAACAGAGCTTTTGTCATTGTCAAAGTTGCCAATTTGGTTGGCATTAGTTGAACATAAATTGTTACAAGTAGTTTGAGGCCCATAATAAAGAGCTTTGTATTTCATGATAGGAGATTGGATTTTATCCTGTTAGCACAGTGGAAATAATGAAAGATTTAGCAAGCAAATGACAAATGGATGCAGTGTTTTAGAAATCTGCCAACAATGCAGGAGATGATGGGAAAAGAAGAGCTGCTAAGGCCAGGAAAGCTATACCAATGACACAGGAATTTGCTGATTATAGATATAGAATCACTATGGTTAAAGAGAAATGGACAATGAAACGCAAGACTAGGAAAAAGAAACAATGAGACTGGTGACTTCATGGAAGTGTTAAAAGTAAATAGGAAATGGAAGCAGAGCAGGAGAAAGGAGTCTAAAAACGCTAGAAAGTCTGTAGAATTGAATATTATAGAAAGAGTGAAAAAAAAGACTTGAAATAAAGGATAATTTTGAAAGAATTAATTTTACAATTTTACATGATGGAAAGATATCTGAGGATATGTATATATATATAATATACACACATATTACATTTACATTTTTATATATACATTTATACACACACACACACAGAGCTCTAACTTCTCATCTCAATAATCCCTCACCCCATTCTTAGAAAATAGCCATACCTCTTTATTTGCAGAGCTAATCGTCAGAAGGAAGCCTCCTAATTACTTGGAAGCTGTCTCACAAACTGATATGCAAGCATAACTCTCCTTTTCTTCCTGTCTGGAAAATCTTTCCTACCTTATCTATAGCCTGTGTTTTGGGTTGTATTTTCCAGAGGCTTCACTCCATAGATTTTCTTCTCTTACCTTATCTATAGCCTGTGTTTTGGGTTGTATTTTCCAGAGGCTTCACTCCATAGATTTTCTTCTCTTTCTGCGATTTTCAGTCTCTCCCTTTCCATTTTCTACCTCCCGTTTATATTTCAACAGACACAAACTATTTTCATATTAGGATAAACAGCATGAAATAAATCCAAATATCTAACCTTGATCTACCATGCCCTCATGTAACCCTTCCCCTTTCTGTACAAGTCTGTTGGGTTCTTTTATTGAAAACTGCTTTTGACGATGCAATTACAGAAGTGGACACACTGAGTGAAGAAAGCTATAAGGACTCTACAGTTATCATGCAGTTGTTATGTGATAATCTGACACTAAGGGCTTCAGACATGCAGGGTGATGGTGAAGAGCAAAATAAAGAAGCATTGCAGGATGTGGAAGACGAAAATAAGTGAGATAGAAAAGCCAACAAGAGAAACCATCTCTGACCACCCTAGACCTTCCCATCTCACCCCTCTTCAAAATTCCCCCATTGTCACTGAGAACCACCAAATCTGACTTTTACATTTGGTCTCAGTATTTAAGTTTCTTCCCTGTTGGGTTTTTTCTTTTTCTTTTTTTTTTTNAATTTTTTAATGTTTCTAATCTTTTCTTAAAAAACTGTATTTTATATTGAAATAGAGTTGATTAACAATGTTGTGTTAGTTTCAGGTGTACAGTAAAGTGATTCAGTTTTACATACACATGTATCTATTCTTTTTAAAATTATTTCCCCATTTAGATTATTTCAACCTATTGAGCAGAGTTCCCTGTGCTAGATATAGTAGGTGCTTGTTGGTTATCTATTTTAAATATAGCAGTGTGTACATGTCAATCCCAAACTTCTAATCTATCCCCCCCCACCCTCACCTTTCTCTCCTGATAACCATCAATTCATTCTATAAGTCTGTGAGTCTGTTTCTACTTTGTAAATAAGTTCATTTGTATCATTTTTTTCCTAAATTCCTCATATAAGCAATATCACATGATATTTGTCTTTCTCTGACTTATTTCACTAAGTATGATCATCTCCAGGTCCATCTATGTTGCTGCAAAAGGAATTATTTCATTATTTTTAATGGCTGAATAATATTCCATTGTATATATGTACCACATCTTTATCTATTTGTCTGTTGATGGATATTTAGGTTACTTCCATGTCTTGGCTATTGTAAACAGTGCTACACTGGGGCACATGTATGCTTTCAAACCATGTTTTTCTCCAAATATACACCCAGGAGTAGGATTGCTGGATCATAGGGAATCTTTTAGATTTTTAAGGAATCCATATTGTTCTCCATAGTGACTAGACTAATGTACATTCTCATTAACAGTGTAGGAGGGTTCCCTTTTCTTCAAACCCTCTTCAGGATCTATTGTTTGTAGAAGTTTTAAGGACAGCCATTCTGACTGGTATGAGATGATATGACATTGCAGTTTTGATTTGTGTTTCTCTAATAATTAGTGATATTGAGCATCTTTTCAGGTGCTTCTTGCTCATCTGCACATATTCAATATAAATGTTATTAAGTTAGAGAAAGGAGATGAGTGGGAGATAATCTAGGTAGATTTCTTAGGATACAAGGTACATGAAAGTTCAGTTTTTTATAGAACTGGTCATATTGAGGCTGCATTCCAAACTAAGGAATATGACAAAAACAGTGCTATGAATTCTCAAGTTAGATATGGATAAAAGAACAGAGCTTTTGTCATTGTCAAAGTTGCCAATTTGGTTGGCATTAGTTGAACATAAATTGTTACAAGTAGTTTGAGGCCCATAATAAAGAGCTTTGTATTTCATGATAGGAGATTGGATTTTATCCTGTTAGCACAGTGGAAATAATGAAAGATTTAGCAAGCAAATGACAAATGGATGCAGTGTTTTAGAAATCTGCCAACAATGCAGGAGATGATGGGAAAAGAAGAGCTGCTAAGGCCAGGAAAGCTATACCAATGACACAGGAATTTGCTGATTATAGATATAGAATCACTATGGTTAAAGAGAAATGGACAATGAAACGCAAGACTAGGAAAAAGAAACAATGAGACTGGTGACTTCATGGAAGTGTTAAAAGTAAATAGGAAATGGAAGCAGAGCAGGAGAAAGGAGTCTAAAAACGCTAGAAAGTCTGTAGAATTGAATATTATAGAAAGAGTGAAAAAAAAGACTTGAAATAAAGGATAATTTTGAAAGAATTAATTTTACAATTTTACATGATGGAAAGATATCTGAGGATATGTATATATATATAATATACACACATATTACATTTACATTTTTATATATACATTTATACACACACACACACAGAGCTCTAACTTCTCATCTCAATAATCCCTCACCCCATTCTTAGAAAATAGCCATACCTCTTTATTTGCAGAGCTAATCGTCAGAAGGAAGCCTCCTAATTACTTGGAAGCTGTCTCACAAACTGATATGCAAGCATAACTCTCCTTTTCTTCCTGTCTGGAAAATCTTTCCTACCTTATCTATAGCCTGTGTTTTGGGTTGTATTTTCCAGAGGCTTCACTCCATAGATTTTCTTCTCTTACCTTATCTATAGCCTGTGTTTTGGGTTGTATTTTCCAGAGGCTTCACTCCATAGATTTTCTTCTCTTTCTGCGATTTTCAGTCTCTCCCTTTCCATTTTCTACCTCCCGTTTATATTTCAACAGACACAAACTATTTTCATATTAGGATAAACAGCATGAAATAAATCCAAATATCTAACCTTGATCTACCATGCCCTCATGTAACCCTTCCCCTTTCTGTACAAGTCTGTTGGGTTCTTTTATTGAAAACTGCTTTTGACGATGCAATTACAGAAGTGGACACACTGAGTGAAGAAAGCTATAAGGACTCTACAGTTATCATGCAGTTGTTATGTGATAATCTGACACTAAGGGCTTCAGACATGCAGGGTGATGGTGAAGAGCAAAATAAAGAAGCATTGCAGGATGTGGAAGACGAAAATAAGTGAGATAGAAAAGCCAACAAGAGAAACCATCTCTGACCACCCTAGACCTTCCCATCTCACCCCTCTTCAAAATTCCCCCATTGTCACTGAGAACCACCAAATCTGACTTTTACATTTGGTCTCAGTATTTAAGTTTCTTCCCTGTTGGGTTTTTTCTTTTTCTTTTTTTTTTTAACAGTTTTCAAAAGTTCTTAAAGGCAAGAGTGAATGTCTGTGGATTTTACCGGTCCCAGCTTTTAGGTTCTTTAAGAACACTAACAGGACTGCATAGAGGTTTTTTCAGCATCACTGTACAGTCTGCCAGATGTGGCAAATCACCATTAGAAATGGAATTACATTTGAAAATCATTAGAATTTTATGTTATGCAAGCATCTAAGAGAGAGGCTAATCACACTATAGAGGTGTATGTGGCATTATTTTCCCTTTTTCTAATTGTTTAAATTGAATTTTATACCAATGTTTAAAATTAATTGGATGTTAGCTTGAGGTGGTGAAAAGTTGTTTGGGGAGTTTGTTGTAATGGCTTTGCTGTAAAAAAAAAGTGTTTCAAACTCTGCTGAAATGTTGCTGAAAAGCATGGTGCTGGTAACAGCTCAACAATCTGTGGCTGTTCATTCCTGCCTACTTTTCCTGTCCCTCTGAAGCAGGTTAGCATTGAAGGTGGAATGGAAAAGGCTGCATGCGTGTTCAATTCCTTGTTTCTTCTCCTTCCCTCTCCCCCGGGCTCCGTCCCTCCCCTCCTTCACTGACTCAACCTCTTTTATTCGGTATGTGTAACTTGAAGTTAATTCTGTATCTGACTGGAGCCACAGATAGAGAATCTGTATTGTTCTTACTGAAACACAGTATTTATTAACATTAAGCTTGAGTAAAACAAACCTAAATTAAAAAATGACCAAAAAAAGTCTAAACACTTACTGTTCAAGGTAAACACATTCACCTACCTTCAGTTTACTTATATTACCATTTATATTGCCCATAACACCACTGAAACTGCCCTCCACAAAGTATCACATTATTGACTTACTCCTAAATGTGTTCAGTTCAGTTCAATCGCTCAGTCATGTTGGACTCTTTGGACCCCATGGACTACAGAATGCCAGGCTTCACTATCCATTAGCACTCCTGGAGTTGGATCAAACTCATGTCCATCAAATCAGTGATGCCATCTAACCATCTCATCCTCTGTTGTCCCCTTCTCCTTCTGCCTTCAGTCTTTCCCAGCATCTGGGTCTTTTCTAATGAGTCAGTTCTTCACATCAGGTGGCCAAAGTATCAGAGCTTCAGCTTTAGCATCAGTCCTTCCAATGCAGATGCAAGACTGATTTCCTTTAGGATTGACTGGTTGGATCTCCTTGCGGTCCAAGGGACTCTCAAGAGTCTGCTCCAACACCACAGTTCAAAAGCATCAATTCTTCAGTGCTCAGCTTTCTTTATGGTCCAACTCACACCCATACATGACTACTGGAAAAATCATAGCTTTGACTAGATGGACCTTTTTCGGTAAAGTAATGTCTCTTCTTTTTAAAACGCTGTCTAGGTTTGTCATAGCTTTTGTCCTAAAAGTATAGAAGACTTTTAGACCATATTTCATTTGCTTTCTTAGTAAGATTTGATACTATTGACCTGCTTTTCTTTTGTGAAGGAGTTTCTTTTTAATCTTGTAAAAACATAATTGCCTGCATCCTATTCTATGTTGTTTACCCCTTGGTCTCTTTTTAAATCTGTGCCTTAAAAGTTTGTGATGCTGAGGGCATAGTCCTTGCACCTGTCTTTTCTAAATCTGCCCTTAGTATCTTGTCTATTATTAAATTCCCCTTATTGTCTTGTCTATTCCTTTGGCTTTGCTTACCATCTGTATGTTGAAGAATCCAATAGTACATTTTTCTATCCCCTTTCCTTCACCTAAATTCCAGAATCACATATGCTCACTAATTTCATGAAAACAAGTTCTGGGTTTTCTAATAGGCATCATATTCCAACTTGTTTCATAGAAATAAGTTCTGGATTTTCTTATAGGTATCACATTTGTCCAAGCCAAAAATGTTTACCCCCTGTGGCTCAGCTGGTAAAGAATCTGCCTGAAACCTCGGAGACTTGGGTTTGATCCCTGGGTTGGGAAGATCCCCTGGAGAAGGGAAAGGCTACTCACTCCAGTATTCTGGCCTGGAGAATTCCATGGACTGCCTATAGGGTCACAAAGAGTCAGACACGACTGAGTGACTTTCACTTCACTTCACACTCTATCAATTAATCATTGAGTCTTGCTTTAAGAATATTATATATCCAGGTAATTTGGAATATAAATAATTTCTATGAAGCTTCAAAATGTAATTTTAAAACTGCTGGCAAATTTTTTTGGACACAGCAATTGTCAAAATTTGTCCAAAATTTGGAGTTTCAATTTGTTTTGGAAAAATCCTTAGAATTATTCTTTTATTTTATAAATACAAAGTGATTTCTCATCCATTGTTCTTGGGGAAAAACTGTGAATTTTCTACTGATCTCTTAAGTAGTGACTATGACTTAAAACACTGGAGTGCTTATTTAGCAAAACTGTTTCCTTGAAGAGAGAAATATTTATTATTTTGGGTTTATGGGATTTTCCCCCTTTTATTCTAAATATATATGTTGACAGTACTATCTCTGAAGAGTATTATTCATAGAAGCAGTACGGGGTGGATGATGGTGTATGTGTGTTTGTTTGCACGTGTGGTTGGGGTAAATGCACACATCAGTGCCTATAAATGTGTATATCACGGTAAAGAGTTACCTAGAGGAGATAGGAAGCAGAGATGAAAGATAGTAGGAAAAAGGTAGAGAAATATCTTCACCCCATGTAGCTGACATGATCCTAAATGAAAGGGCCGTATTCCCTTTCTAGACTGAAACTCATCATGTCCCTTTATTGTACATGGAGTAGAGCTAAAGTTCTTTGCTTAAGAGGTCCCACATCCTTGTGATTTTACCAAGAAATATTTTCTCTTTCTATCTTGGTCAGTTTAAAGTGCTTTAACAGAATAATATAGACTGAGTGGTTTAGATAAGAAAAATTTATTTTTCACAGTTTCAAAGGCTAGAAGACTGAGATCAGGGTGTCAATACGTACCTGTTCTTGGTGAGGGCCCACCTTCTGATTCACAGGCAACTACCTTCTCCCTGTATCCTGACGTGACAGAGAGAAAATGTTCTGGTTTCTTCATTTCTTTGTTAAGGGCACTGATCCCATCAAGGGGTCTCTATTCTTATGACCTAAAGTGAACCCTAATTATTTCTCAAAGGCCCTACCTCCAAATACTAACACACTGGGTATTAAGGTTTTAGCATATGCATTTGGGGAAGACACAAACATTCAGTCTATAGCAGCTACTATTTTTAATGGCTATACTACGGTCAGAAAAAAAAGCAAAACAAAAAACTGTTGTTGATTAGGACATCTTTTCCTTAAACATTTTAATCATTGATGAAGTCTTATTGAGATTTTCAATCAATTGTCCTGGAAATGCAATCAATGCAGTTATAGACAGGAGAGCTCAGTTCCAATACAGGCTCTGTTACTAAGCAGAGCCACTGCATAAGTCATTTAGTTTTCTGATGCTTTAGTTTCCTCTTTTAAAAATAAGGATATTTAGCTGGATGGTTTCTAAAAAATTCTTCATTTATAAAGTTCTGATTATATGATTGAAAAATGTAGCATGTATCATACAATCATTCTTAAAATATTTTACCAGTGCAGTTACTTCACTTTAAAGCTCCCCAAAATAGACACTTTTAGCAATAAGTATTTCAAAAATCATTTTTAAGACAACAATATTTTTAAAATACTTTTTTAAAGGATCTTAAAGAGTAGAGCAAAGAGAAAGCTGGTTGTTTTTTTTTTCCCGTCCCTGGGATTCTCCAGGCAAGAACACTGGAGTGGGTTGCCATGTCTTTCTCCAATGCATGAAAGAGAAAAGTGAAAGTGAAGTCGCTCAGTCATGTCTGACCCTCAGCGATGAGATCTAAATTAATAATATATATTTCTACTGCGTGTATTCTCATACTGTGCATCAAAGGCAGTTTACTGACTGAAAGGCTATATGTTGTAGGCTTACAGACTATAAACTGAACAATAAACAAATCCATACATTTTCTTCTCATAAGCCACCTTTCTCCCCCTAAGATACGCCAGTCATGTTTTCCAAAACATATTTTACAAAGATTTCACAATCAAAGCTGGCAAAGATATTAACATGTCTTAGAGGCTATGCTCAAGGCTTTCACGTGAATAAGTAGACTACACAAAAATCAAGTGAAAGCTGAGATGTTAGCATTAATCTAAACTGTCCTCTTTGTCAGTAAAAGCCTCCTTTGCTCTAGATTGGTGGGGTATAGTAGTCCACAAAAGGCAAGGAACATTTTTTTTTTTAATACAAACTCCATGTTTATATATGCATTCAAAAAAAAACTAGGAAATCTCTGATTATATACAAGGTATATAAGACGAAGGAGTATTTAGCATAAGTATGCAGGGCTGGGAATAGGATAAGCATAGTAAAGTACTCAACTTGGGTGCAAAATTTAAGAGAATAGCAAAACGTTCAATAATCAAGGTATATCTAATGTGATATTTTAAAAATAACAGTGCTCAAATTCCATGATAAAATCTAAAAATTAAATAAAAACAATGTGTTACAGATTTTTTCACTTTCAGTTCAGTCTCTAGTATGGCTTGGCTTTTTTGTTGTTAGACTTTGAAGCTTAGAAAAAATAAGATAAAAGCTTCACTGTAATATTCTAGTGTTGCTCTATTTTGGCACTAAACACATTTTGCAGATGTAGATTAGAATCTGCCTCACTTACGTTCTAAACGTATTTCTTATGTCTCTTCAAGTGTATGCTAAGATCTTCAAGGCAAAAATCATGTCCTCTATTTCATATGCTGTTTTACACATGCAATGATTGCTTGATTAATCCTTATTAATAAACTGGTTGGATTACATGTTTGCTGATAATATAGCTTTCCATTAATTCTTAAGCTCTCTTTTTAATATACCAAAATAAATACAGAACAAAATAGATGTACTTTGAGGGATAAGAATTTATATTATGATATATGTTTTGAATGTTTTGAAATGTATTATGTTCCATCTTTTTTCCAAAAGAATATAAGTTGGCTGTCAAATTATATAAAAGTACATCAAAGCTGTATATTGCTACCTTGCTTATTTAACTTATATGCAGAGTATATCATGTGAAATGTGGGGCTTGATTAAGCATAAGCTGGAATCAAAATTGCCAGGAGAAATATCAATAACCTCAGATATGCAGATGATACCACCCTTAAGGTAGAAAGCAAAGAAAGCTAGTGGAGGTGATGGAATTCCCGTTGAGCTGTTTCAAATCCTGAAAGATGATGCTGTGAAAGTGCTGCATTCAATATGCCAGCAAATTTGGAAAACTCAGCAGTGGCCACAGGACTGGAAAAGGTCAGTTTTCATTCCAATTCCAAAGAAAGGCAATGCCAAAGAATGCTCAAACTACCGCACAATTGCACTCATCTCACACGCTAGTAAAGTAATGCTCAAAATTCTCCAAGCCAGGCTTCAGCAATATGTGAACCGTGAACTCCCTGATGTTCAAGCTGGTTTTAGAACAGGCAGAGGAACCAGAGATCAAATTGCCAACATCCGCTGGATCATGGAAAAAGCAAGAGAGTTCCAGAAAAACATCTATTTCTGCTTTATTGACTATGCCAAAGCCTTTGACTGTGTGGATCACAATAAACTGT
>SJYX01006565.1:208264-228327 GCA_006410675.1 Oreotragus oreotragus | reverse complement strand
TTTCAATGATCCAGCACATATTGACAATTTGATCTCTGGTTCCTCTGCCTTTTCTAAAATCCGCTGGAACATCTGGAAGTTCACCGTTCACGTATTGCTGAAGCCTGGCTTGAAGAATTTAGTGTCAAAGAAAACTCAGATCCACGTTAGGTTTTGTATTTAAACATAAGTTGAAACCAAACAATAGAAACATCAGATACTGATTTCTTTAAAGATTTAACTTGAATCTAATTCTACATTTTTGACTTTCTAAATCTCTTTAAAGTTTATATCATTATACAGATTATTTTCATTGCCACTTGACCAACACAGGATGGAAAATTTAAAATGCTGGTGAAATATTTTTATAAAAGACCTAGACTCATAAAAGTGAAATATTCCACATATAAGAGGATTAATCCTTTTAGCTTGATTTTCTTTAATAGCATTTTTAAAAACCGTATATGATACTGAACCAACTAACTTATCTGAGCAGTACCTGTATTACTCTTACCACTACCATGGATGAGAGATTGAATATACACTATTTTCACATGTGTAACAACTCATGACAAAACAAATGATGAAAAAAGATTCACCTCATGCCTCTCTTTTAATGTCTTACTACAATAGGACATTATTTATTTTAATTCCAGGAAGATTCCAAAAATAATTTAAGTAATTTAAAACTCATTATACAATCAAAAATATGTTGATCAGTAATTTTGTTTTCACTGATGAGTTTAAAGTTGTGTGTGTATTTATTTCCCTGTCACGCCCAAATGTCAGATATATTTACTAAATTTAAACTTTTGCAGATATCTTATCAGTTCTACTACTCTGTGGCTTAAAGACATATTGCAACTCTAGGAGCATGTGTTTGACAATGTTGTAAAGCAGCTGGTACAGACGAAAGCTGGCAGAATACATGGCAGAGAATAAAATAAGACTTTGCTAGTGGCCATTGGTAAGTTTTGTTTGTCTTGAATATAAATTGTTACTAGAGCAGTCTTGTTAGCAACTGCCTTTATTATAGTATTTTGAATGTCTATATTTTTTACATAAAAAAATAAAGTTTCTATCAGCTCAGTTCAGGCACTCAGTCATTTCTGACTCTTTGCAACCCTATGGAATGCAGCATACCAATCTTCCCTGTCTATCACCAACTCCCAGAGCTTGCTCAAACTCATCGGTGATGACTTTGCTCAGTGAGTCGCTGATGCCATCCAATCATCTCATCCTCTGTCATCCCTTTCTCCTCCTGCCTTCAATCTTTCCCAGCATTAGGGTCTTTTACAACGAGTCTGTTCTTTGCATCAGGTGGCCTAAGATAAGTTAGTTGGTTCAGTATCATATACGTTTTTAAAAAAATGCTATTAAAGAAAAGTGCCTAAAAGGATTAAGCTTCACATATGTGGAATATTTGACTTTTATGAATCTAGGCCCCAAAGTATTGGAGCTTCAGCTTCAACATCAGACCTTCCAATGAATATTCAGGACTAATTTCCTTTAGGATGGACTGGTTGGATCTCCTTAAAGTCCAAGGGACTCTCAAGAGTCTTCTCCAATATCACAGTTCAAAAGCATCAATTCTTCAGCAATCAGCTTTCTTTACAGTCCAACTCTCATACCCATACATGACTATGAGAAAACCATAGCTTTGACTAGATAGACCTTTGTTGGCAAATACTTCATTTGAATAAATGGTCCTTCTTTTTGATCCAGTCTGCGGAGAAAGGAAAGATATACCCAGTTGAATGCAGAGTTCCAAAGAATAGCAAGGGGAGATAAGAACCTCCCTCAGTGATCACTGAAAAGGAATAGTTGAAAACAATAGAATGAGAAACACTAGAGATTGCTTCAAGAAAATTAGAGATATCAAGGGAACATTTCATGCAAAGATGGGCTCGATAAAGGACAGAAATGGTGTGGACCTAACAGAGCAGGAGATATTAGGAAGAGGTGAAGTGAAATGAAGTCGCTCAGTCGTGTCCGACTCTTCGTGACCCCATGGACTGCAGTCTGTGAAGCTCCTCCATCCATGGGATTCTCCAGGCAAGAGTGCTGGAGTGGATTGCCATTTCCTTCTCCAGGGCATCTTTCCAAAGATAAAGGACAGAAATGGTATGGATCTAACAGAAGCAGAAGATATTAAGAAGAGGTGGCAAGAATACACAGAAGAACTATATAAAAAAGATCTTCACAATGCAGATAAACATGATGGTGTGATCACTCACCTAGAGCCAGACATCCTGGAAGGTGAAGTCAAGTGGGCCTAGGAAGCATCACTGCAAACAAAGCTAGTGGAGATGATGGAATTCCAGTTAATCTATTTCAAATCCTAAAAGATGATGCTGTGAAACTGCTGTACTCAATATGCCAGCAAATTTGGAAAACTCAGCAGTGGCCACAGGACTGGTAAGGTCAATTTTCATTCCAATCTCAAAGAAAGGCAATGCCAAAGAATGCTCAAACTACTGCATAATTGCAACAAACAAAGCTAGTGGAGATGATGGAATTCCAGTTAATCTATTTCAAATCCTAAAAGATGATGCTGTGAAACTGCTGTACTCAATATGCCAGCAAATTTGGAAAACTCAGCAGTGGCCACAGGACTGGTAAGGTCAATTTTCATTCCAATCTCAAAGAAAGGCAATGCCAAAGAATGCTCAAACTACTGCATAATTGCACTCATCTCACATACTAGCAAAGTAACACTCAAAATTCGCCAAGCCATGCTTCAGCAGTACATGGACTGTGAACTTCCAGATGTTCAAGCTGGTTTTAGAAAAGGCATCTTGAACATCTGGAAGTTGTTCCTCTGGTTCAGAGGAAGCAGAGATCAAATTGCCAACATCCACTGGATCATTGAAAAAGCAAAAGAGTTCCAGAAAAACTTTCGGCTTTATTGACCATGCCAAAGCCTTTGAATCTGTGGATCACAATAAACTGTGGAAAATTCTGAAAGAGATGGGAATACCATACCACCTGATCTGCCTCTTGAGAAATCTGTATTCAGGTCAGGAGAAACAGTTAGAAATGGACATGGAACAACAGACTGATTGCAAATAGGAAAAGGAATATGTCAAGGCTGTATGTTGTCACCCTGCTTATTTAACTTATATGCAGAGTACATCATGAGAAACGCTGGGCTGGAAGAAGCACAAGCTGGAATCAAGATTGCTAGGAGAAATATCAATAACCTCAGATATGCTGATGACACCACCCTTATGGCAGAAAGTGAAGAACTAAAGAGCCTCTTGATGAAAGTGAAAGTGGAGAGTTGCTTAAAGCTCAACATTCAGAAAACTAAGATCATGGTATGCAGTCCCATTACTTCATGGCAAATAGATGGAGAAACAGTGGAAACAGTGGTTGACTTTAATTTTGGGGGGCTCCAAAATCACTGTAGAAGGTGACTGCAGCCATGAAATGGAAAGATGCTTACTCCTTGGAAGAAAAGTTATGACCAACCTAGACAGCATATTAAAAAGCAGATACATTACTTTGCCAACAAAGGTCTGTCTAGTCAAGGTTATGTTTTTTCCAATAGTCAGGTATGGATGTGAGAGTTGGACTATAAAGAAAGCTGAGCACCAAAAAATTTC
The DNA here is from genome assembly GCA_006410675.1 of Oreotragus oreotragus. Classification (NCBI taxonomy): domain Eukaryota; kingdom Metazoa; phylum Chordata; class Mammalia; order Artiodactyla; family Bovidae; genus Oreotragus; species Oreotragus oreotragus. The sequence goes on along the minus strand of SJYX01006565.1, from coordinate 224,740 downwards.
TGCTTTTGAACTTCAGTGTTGGAGAAGATTCTTGAGAGTCACTTAGACTGCAAGGAGATCCAACCAGCCCTTCCTAAAGGAAATCAGTCCTGAATGTTCACTGGAAAGACTGATGTTGAAGCTGAAACTCTATTCCTTTGGCCACCTGATGTGAAGAGTTGACTCATTTGAAAAATACCCTGATGCTGGGAAACATTCAAGGTGAGAGCAGAAGGGGATGACAGAGGATAAGATGGTTGGATGGCATCATCGACTCAATGGACATGAGTTTGAGTAAACAACGGGAGTTGGTGATGGACAGGGAGGCCTGGCATGTGGCAGTCCACAGGGTTGCAAAGAGTTGGACATGACTGAGCAACTGAACTGAACTGAACTGCCATCTAACCACATATACTTTTATAGGAAGTGCTACCAAACCATTTTATGCATGGTGTTGTAACATCTGGAATTAATAAATCAATTAAAAAAATACTATCAGCCATCCAACATACAACTTAATGCTGACAGATTAATTTTCAAATAAATTCATATTTAAACTTAACTTAGTTGGTTTTAGTTATTTAGAGATATATGCAAAAATTTATTTGTTGAGTTGAAAATTCAGGTACCTTGGAATAATGCTTGCTATCAAAGGAGGATGTTAATTATTAATTATTACCAAAATGATCTTTCTATTTATTTACTAGAATTGGTATGTTGCATGGTGAATAGCATAGAAATAACATAGTTCATCGGGAAGTTCATGGTTCACATATTGCTGAAGCCAGGCTTGGAGAATTTTGAGCATTACTTTACTCGCATGTGAGATGGGTGCAATTATGTGGTAGTTTGAGCATTCTTTGGCATTGCCTTTCTTTGGGACTGGAATAAAAACTGACCTTTTCCAGGCCTGTGGCCACTGCCGAGTTTTCCAAATTTGCTGGCATATTGAGTGCAGCACTTTCACAGCATCATCTTTCAGGATTTGAAATAGCTCAACTGGAATTCCATCACCTCCACTAGCTTTGTTCATAGTGATGCTTTCTAAGGCCCTCTTGTCTTCACATTCCAGGATGTCTGGCTCTAGGTGAGTGATCACACCATTGTGATTATCTGGGTCGTGAAGATCTTTTTTGTACAGTTCTTCTGTGTATTCTTGCCACCTTTTCTTAATATCTTCTGCTTCTGTTAGGTCCATACCATTTCTGTCCTTTATCGAGCCCATCTTTGCATGAAATGTTCCCTGGGTATCTCTAATTTTCTTGAAGAGATCTCTAGTCTTCCCATTCTGTTCTTGTCTTCTATTTCTTTGCATTGATCACTGAAGAAGGCTTTCTTAACTCTTCTTGCTATTCTTTCGAACTCTGCATTCAGATGCTTATATCTTTCCTTTTCTCCTTTGCTTTTCACCTCTCTTCTTTTCACATCTATTTGTAAGGCCTCCCCAGAGGGCCATTTTGCTTTTTTGCATTTCTTTTCCATGGGGATGGTCCTGATCCCTATCTCATGTACAATGTCACAAACCTCATTCCATAGTTCATCAGATCTATCAGATCTAGTCTCTTAAATCTATTTCTCACTTCCACTGTATAATCATACGGGAATTGATTTAGGTCGTAGGCAGAGGAACCAGAGATCAAATTGCCAATATCCACTGGATCATGGAAAAAGCAAGAGAGTTCCAGAAAAACATCTATTTCTGCCTTATTGACTATGCCAAAGCCTTTGACTATGTGGATCACAATAAACTGTGGAAAATTTTGAAAGAGATGGGAATACCAGACCACCTGACCTGCCTCTTGAGAAACCTATATGCAGGTCAGGAAGCAACAGTTAGAACTGGACATGGAACAACAGACTGGTTCCAAATAGGAAAAGGAGTACGTCAAGGCTGTATATTGTCACCCTGCTTATTTAACTTATATGCAGAGTACATCATGAGAAACGCTGGACTGGAAGAAACACAAGCTGGAATCAAGATTGCCGGGAGAAATATCAATAACCTCAGATATGCTGATGACACCACCCTTATGGCAGAAAGTGAGGAGGAGCTAAAAAGCCTCTTGATGAAAGTGAAGGAGGAGAGCGAAAAAGTTGGCTTAAAGCTCAACATTCAGAAAACGAAGATCATGGCATCCGGTCCCATCACTTCATGGGAAATAGATGGGGAAACAGTGGAAACAGTGTCAGACTTTATTTTTTGGGGCTCCAAAATCACTGCAGATGGTGACTGCAGCCATGAAATTAAAAGACGCTTACTCCTTGGAAGAAAAGTTATGACCAACCTGGATAGTATATTCAAAAGCAGAGACATTACTTTGCCGACTAAGGTCCGCCTAGTCAAGGCTATGGTTTTTCCTGTGGTCATGTATGGATGTGAAAGTTGGACTGTGAAGAAAGCTGAGCGCCGAAGAATCGATGCTTTTGAACTGTGGTGTTGGAGAAGATTCTTGAGAGTCCCTTGGACTGCAAGGAGATCCAACCAGTCCATTCTGAAGGAGATCGGCCCTGGGATTTCTTTGGAAGGAATGATGCTAAAGCTGAAACTCCAGTAGTTTGGCCACCTCATGCAAAAAGTTGACTCATTGAAAAAGACTCTGATGCTGGGAGGGATTGGGGGCAGGAGGAGAAGGGGACGACAGAGGATGAGATGGCTGGATGGCATCACTGACTCGATGGATGTGAATCTGAGTGAACTCTGGGAGTTGGTGATGGATAGGGAGGCCTGGCGTGCTGCGATTCATGGGGTTGCAAAGAGTCGGACACGACTGATCAACTGAACTGAACTGAACATAGTTCATACTCTTTATGATTAACTTTATTAAGCATTGAATAATTTCTACGTTTTTAAAAATTTAAGTTAATTTCCTATTAATTCTATTAAAATTCTTTGCCTTGATTAGTCTGCTTTGAAGAGACTTACTATAAGAGTTTTCTTTTTCTTGAGACTGTGCTTCCATTTACCAGTTTAATGAACTGGTTATATCCTGAGCAACGTCTTCTTTACTTCTTTTACAAGTTGTGTCTTATTACATTTTTATTATCTATATATTTATCCTATCACCTATTAAATACAAAATTATTTTATAGGGAAGACCATGTCTTTTTTTTTTTAATTTATTTACCAGTTCTTAGTAGGGATTAAAGACCATTCTTTTCTTTTCATAGACTTCTCTAATGGCCATGCAGCAACAAATATTGCTCCACATGTGAAATCACAAATCCAAACACCTCTTCAACTTCACTTCTTATTCTTGTTCTATCGGTCATTACTAAATGTCTATTATCTGACTTTACCTGGACTCCCATTAACCCTTAAACTTATTATTTTTCTTTTTTTCAAACTCATTACTTCAAAGATAACTCTTCCTGTTTTTACAATTCTTCCTACCTTGTTTGGAGGCTTGCTATTAGTGTTTTCGTTACTATTTTCCAAATATTATTCACAACTAGGTCATCAATATCAATCATACACTTATCACAATTACTGTTTGAACTATTGTCTATTATCTCTAAATCTTATACCAACCAATCACTTGGTCTCTCCTCTTACCTTACAGAGAAAATTCTACAATTTTCTGCCTCTAAAGTGAAACCTTACCTAAGTCCTCTCCTTGTGGTAGAAAAAGACTGAAAGAAGCAAGGGCAGAAGCAGGGGAATAGGTCTAGCAGCAAGGGTCATCCATGTAAGACGAACAATGGCTTGGACTTGGACAGCACGGTGGAAGCAGTGAGACACTGCTGAGATCTGGAAATATAAAGATACAACCACCACTGATATGCAGTAGAAGGGAAAGAGGATTCAAGAATGATCCTAAGATATTTATCACATTTGTTGTTGTTGTTCAGTTGCTAAGTCATGTCTGACTCTTTGCAGTCTCATGGACTGCAGCAGACCATGTTTCCCTTTCCTTCACCATCTCCCAGAATCTGCTCAAANGCTGAGATCTGGAAATATAAAGATACAACCACCACTGATATGCAGTAGAAGGGAAAGAGGATTCAAGAATGATCCTAAGATATTTATCACATTTGTTGTTGTTGTTCAGTTGCTAAGTCATGTCTGACTCTTTGCAGTCTCATGGACTGCAGCAGACCATGTTTCCCTTTCCTTCACCATCTCCCAGAATCTGCTCAAATTCACTGAGTCAGAGATGCATCCAACCATCTCATTCTCTGTCTCCTCCTTTGCCTCCTCCCCGCAGTCTTTCCCAGCATGATTATCTTTTCCATTGAGTTAGCTTTACGGTCTCCTTTAGAGTCGAACTCTCACATCTGTACATGACTACATGAAAAACTACTGGAAAAACATTAAACACATAGACTTATCAATTACTTTGTGGGGAAAACTGTGAGAAGCATGTTCTGTGAAAAGTTTAGTTTTGGAGTTGTTAATTATAAGAGTACCCAAAGGAATATATCAAACAGGAATGACAGTAGAAAGTATGACACTGGAGTTCAGAGGACTATCCTGAAGTTCAACTGCAGTATGAAAAAAGAGCATGAAGCTGATGAATGATATTTTTGTGGATAATTAGGGTAGTTTTCCTAGAGGAAATGGTTTTAAAGATAAAACTTAAATAATAGGTGAGGATTAATTAAATGAAGAGCAACTTAGGGATGGATGAGATTAATTCTAGGCAGAAAGAATTACTGAGAACATGTGATAACCTGAAGTAAAAAAAGAGGTTGGAGCAATTAAGAAATAAAGCATGAAGAATTGAGAACTCTAGAGAGTTACAATACGATCTAAGAAGTTTATTAACTTAAAAACCCTAATAGGAATTTTGTTCTTCATCTTAAGGCTAATGAGAATCCCTGAAGTGTTTTACACAGGCTCACCTTAAGGCTAATGAGAATCCTTGAAGTGTTTTACATATGCCTGTCAGATTTGCATGTCATAAAGCAAACCTGCTTGCATTTTTGGAAATGGAATGGAGGAAAATAAAATTAGAAAGTGTTTAAACATAAAAAAACAATAATGAAAAAGAATAGAAGAAAAGAGGTTACTTAGAAGGCTCATCAAAGAGTTTAAGAGGTAATAGGGAAAATATAATATATTAATATATTGCTAGTATAGAGAAATTGATGAATCTGAGAAATTTTTGTAGAGTTTTACTGTTGCTATAAAACCAATAAATTTTTGAACTGGTTTGGTGGTGAAGAAAGGGAAGAAAAAAAGTTTGTGCCAAGACATTCAACCTGAACAACTATTTAAATGTTGGCTCTCTTTATTCAGCTGGCACATCATTTGTTGTTGGAAAGATGAGTTCAGTGTTGGACAGACTGCCTTCTAAGAGTATTATAAACAACCTGTATTCCTATCTAGAGATCAAAAGGATTGTTTAAAAAATTGTCCAGGGGAAATTTATAAACAATTGGGTCTATAAATGAAATTTTAAAGAATAAAATAATATTTAAAGTGAGCAAAGAAGACCTAAAATAGAAGATTGAGAAAATTCAATGTTAAATAGCACATGTAGTAAACAGTGTGCAAAGGCGGTTATGAAAGAGCATCCCACTAGCTAGAAAGAAAAGCAAAGAACCATGGTGGTAGAGAAGCCAGAGGAAAAGAACATCTTACGAGAAAAGCAGGGGATAATCAGTCTCCAAGCTGCTGAGTGGCCAGGTTACATAAATCCTGAAAGGAAACTTGGCACTTAAGTACAAACAAGTCACAGGTTATTTTGGCAAGTATAGTTCTCAGTGGAATGATGGACATGGCAGGTAGTTAGTCTTAGGTTGAAAAAGAGTAGGTGAGGACATGGAGAAATTGAATACAGATGTCTGTCAAAAAATTTGTCTGACTAATTATGGATAGGAGCTACAGGATGGTAGCTAGAAGACATGAGGTGAAGGGAGTAGTTCAGTAAATTTTAGTATGAAAAAGAAACAAAATTAAATGCTGTTTATAAGAGAGCACGGGGAAAGAGAAAACGTGTAGGAGACAAAGCTCATCTTTGTAGAAAAAATGTTTCTGAAGAGAAAGGAAGATAGGGACCTTTGTTAGGAGAAATCTTGTTATAACAGCTTATCATTATAACACTAGTGATAATAGCAGATTTTTAGATTTTGTAATGGAAAGCAATGAACATTAGTTTCCCTGTAAGGAAAGAGGGGATATCTATAGCTAAGAAAGATGAAATTATTGGAAGGTTGGTAGACTTGAGAATGGAGAACTTCTTAAATAGTATTTAATTGAGGAGAATGGGAGCAAGAGAGCTTACATACACATTATAGGATTCTTGGATATGTTAAGGACCCAGATGTGGTTGGTAAACACAGATTTATCAATCTGCCTGAAGGCTAGTTTGGGAATTGCATTTTCTTTTCATTCTATGTTTAGAGAACTGTCTAAACATAAAAGTTACTGTAAAATATCAGCAACTTAATCTGTTTGCTGGAAAGTACAAAAATGCGTGCTTAGTCTCTTAGTTGTGTCCAACTCTTGTGACCACATAGACTGTAGCCTGCCAGGTTCCTCTGTCCACGGGATGCTCTAGGCAAGAATACTGGAATGGGTTGCCATTTCCTTCTTCAGTGACAATAATAAATAGCGTTAAAGACAGACTTCATTTTCTTGGGCTCCAAAATCACTGCAGATGGTGATTGCAGCCATGAAATAAGAAGACACTTGCTCCTTGGAAGAAAAGCTATGACCGACCTAGACAGCATATTAAAAAGCAGAGACATTACTTTGCCAACAAAAGTCTGTATAGTCAAAACTATGGCTTTTCCAGTGGTCATGTATGGATGTGAGAGTTGGACCATAAAGAAAGCTGAATGCCACAGAATCGATGTTTTTGAACTGTAGTGTTGGAGAAGACTCTTGACAGTCCTTTGAACAGCAAGGAGACCTAACCAGTCAATCCCAAAGGAAATCAGTCAGTCCTGAATATTCATTGGAAGGACTGATGTTGAAGCTGAAACTCCAACACTTTGGCCACCTGATGTGAAGAACTAACTCAATGGAAAAGACCCTGATGCTGGGAAAGATTGAAGGCAGGAAGAGAAGGGGATGACAGAGGATGAGATGTTAGGATGGCATCACTGACTCAATGGACATGAGTCTGAGCAAGCTCTGGGAGTCGGTGATGGACAGGGAAGCCTGGGGTGCTGCAGTCCATGGGGTTGCAGAGAATCAGACATGACTGAGTGACTGAACTGAACTGAAAGCTTTCTACCAGAAAGTCAAACTTCTGAGATTATAATGTCTTTATTTAAGTGTGTGTGTGTATCTACCACTATGGTATCCTGTTTGAATTACTAATTCAACTTAAAATATTGGACAAAATAAACAATTTTTTACATAATATTTCATTCTTACTTTTATGGAAGGTCTTTGATTTTCTTTTTGATATTTTGGTCACTGGAAGTAGACTTTTCATAGGTAAGATTAGAAAAATAAAATTGTTTTCTAAGAAAAGGATTTATAAGATAAATACCTAAAATTAAGGAGACAGTCAGATAGTTTTCACTGTTGAAACTTTTTATATCTGTCTTTTGAAGTATATTCAGGCAAGTAATGATCATATCCTTGCATAATAGGAAATTTTATCATATTCTTTATTGTTCCTTTCTTGTCTTTCATATTGGAAAGGAACAATGCTATCTGTTGGACAGGATTTCATCTATACAATTTTTACAGAGATTTTATATACACATGCATGCATGTAGGCACATACACACTATCTGAGAGTCTTTAACCTTATAAATTATGGAGAAAATATTTTTCTTATATTTAAGAATGAGCAGCATTATAACCTGCATATAATTTTGCTTGAAAACTATTACATGTACTAACCATGATCTCAAAAGTGAAGAATTTTCTATATAAATATGCTGACAATGTAAATGGTGCCCAAGAGCTGAGCAAAGGGATGACTCTAACTCCACTGTATGAATGTATCATATTTATTTTTTTTAACTTATAATGATGAACAATATTTCTATTAGTATAATTTTAATGTCTCTTGAATATGTATGATATAATTTCTCTAGAGTTTCTAAGTAAGAGTAGAAATCTGGTCATAGTGTGTACAAATACTTTCCCAAGCAATGCTACATTGTTTATCTCAATGATTTTACCAATCATGTCCACTAGCCATCTGTGGAAATTGCTGTTGGTCTTTGTCTACTAGCCATGTGTGAACGGAGAAGGCAATGGCACCCCACTCCAGTACTCTTGCCTGGAAAATCCCATGGATGGAGGAGCCTGGTGGGCTGCAGTCCATGGGGTTGCTAAGAGTTGGACACAACTGGGCGACTTCACTTTCACTTTTCACTTTCATGCATTGGAGAAGGAAATGGCAACCCACTCTGGTGTTCTTGCATGGAGAATCCCAGGGACAAAGGAGCCTGGTTGGCTGCCGTCTATGGGGTCGCACAGAGTCGGACACTACTGAAGTGACTTAGCAGCAGCAGCATGTGTGAAAATTGCTATTGGTCTTTGCCAAGACTTGGTGTTGACAGACTTTCATTTTTTTGAACCTAGGGGCTATGCAATTTCATTTTTATTTTAATTTGTTTTCTTTCACCGAGTTTGAACATTTTAAAAATGTTTATTGGCTCTTTGTGTGAAGTAGTTATCCATGTCTTTGCCTATTTTTCTGTTGGATTGTTTGCCTTATTCTTAGAAAATTTTTCATGAAATATCTTACAACATTTTGGATATGTATCCTTTAATAGTTAAATGAGTTGCAACTATTAAAAAAGAGAGAGAGAGAGAAAGCCAAAAACCTTTTGAGTTTCTTCTATGGAAAAAGATTACGACACCACCAGTTTACTTAGAAAATTCTTGCTGATATTACAGGTTACTAATATATGCAATCTGAATTTATTTTCTTTGACTTTAGAATACCTTTATTAATTTTTATGATTATAGTAGGAAATACTGTGCAGAAAATTTAAGGCATAGAGAATGCTATGAAAAAAAATTAAAAGAATAAAATATGAAGCCCTAGAAGTAATCAGTGTTAATTTTTGTTGGAAATCATTCCCTAACTAACACTATATACAGAAGTAAACTCAAGATGTATTAAAGATTTAAACATAAGACCTGAAACTATTACATTACCAAAAGAAAATGTAAAGGAATTGTAAAATTTAAAGTGTCTATTGTATGAAGGTTTACATTATTTTATCATCAGAAATAATATCTCTAGTCAAATTTATTTTAAAAAAGAAATTTGTAGGATTTTAACTTTCTTTGTATTAACTGAAATGATAATATAGGGTTTCCTAGGTGGTGCTAATGGTAAAGAAACTTCTTGCCAACTCAGGAGACATAAGAGATGCAGGTTCAATCCCTGGGTCAGGAAGATCCCCTAGAGAAGGAAATGGCAACCCNGTATGAAGGTTTACATTATTTTATCATCAGAAATAATATCTCTAGTCAAATTTATTTTAAAAAAGAAATTTGTAGGATTTTAACTTTCTTTGTATTAACTGAAATGATAATATAGGGTTTCCTAGGTGGTGCTAATGGTAAAGAAACTTCTTGCCAACTCAGGAGACATAAGAGATGCAGGTTCAATCCCTGGGTCAGGAAGATCCCCTAGAGAAGGAAATGGCAACCCCATCCAGTATTCTTGCCTGGAGAATCCCATGGACAGAGAAGCCTGCCAGCCTACAGTCCATAGGGTTGCAAAGAGTCAGACATGACTGAGCGATTTACCATGCAGGAAGTGATAAATATCTCCTAAATATTGAAAGTTATATACTAACATTACATCAATGGTTATCTTCTTAACACAACATGAATAAGCTATGCAACTTGAAAACATATATAACTTGGCAATGAATCAATTTACACTTTTTTGTCCTTTGTATTTTGGTTAACAATGGAAAATATTCATATATAACTGAGAGTTTATTATTTGAAGTTAGCTAACTTTAGAATTACACTTTTTAGGCTAAAGTATAAGAAATTAGAAAAAATATTTTTAGGCTGACTAAGCTGGGACCTGGATTCTGTGATATTTAAATTGTAGGAAGAAATAATGATTTGAATAAAAACCTAGACCCATACTGAGAGAGTGCAGAACAATCACAGAAATGAAATAAATTTTGTATATATTAATATTTGTAAGTGAAGTGAATGGAATTATGGAAATTCTCACTTAAACATTTTCTTTTCTCCAGGTTTCTACTGAAGGATAAATTAGATGAGATATAATATTGATATATGCCAATTTTCTAATAACTGGCCATGTCACAAGAGTTAAAACAAATTAACCTAAACACGACATAACATGGAAGCATAAACTGTGACTTCTTATGTCCTTTCCAGTTAACCTGAAATGACTAAGTTCTGACATATTCCATAGACTCAGGCAGAGATTGTGATAAGTCTGTGCCTTTAGAGAACAAGTCTTCCTTTGCTTGCAGTTTTTATCTAAAAAATAATAACTATGAAGTTACTTTGTTCCTTTCTTTACATCTTTTATTGTCATTCAGTTAAGTTGAGTTCAGTTGCTCAGTCGTGTCTGACTCTTTGTGATCCCATGGACTGCAGCAACCAGGCTCCCCTGTCCATCACCAACTCCTGGAGCTTACTTAGACACATGTCTATCGAGTTGGTGACCTTCCAACCTTTGATTTTCATTAAAAAGGCTCATTTGGTTACTAAACATTTGCTTACTATGTACCCTCCACATCCTCATTACTCTATTGGTCCTATGAACTGTGTTTAAGAGAAATAAAAACTAATAAAAATTTTTAAAAAACCAACTAGTATCAAATTTTGTCGAGTGGATTTCATGGGACATCAGGGTTCAGTGAAAGAGATATCTGTATTTTCTAGGTACATAGCAAACTTTATGGAAAAGATAGACAAACATTATAGGAACACAGATTTGAGGGTAAATGCAAATATCACTGTGAAGAACGACATAAAGTAGGGTAAAAGTTGGTTTAAACTTGACCAAATAAAGCAAACATAAAGTCAGCATTTATATGTCCCCCTGAGAGATGTAGTATACAGCTTTTCCTTTGTACATTATATATACTATTAAATATGTGTAGCACATATGCTATACATATATATACACACACACACACACACACATATGTAAACAAATGTAATACAAACACACATTGATCCAAAATGTCCTGAAAACATAAACAACTGTTTAGACCAACACATTGAGACCTTTCAAACTATTTAAGAGGACAGTTGATTCCCTTTAGAGAAACTCTTGCTCCTATACTATACCCATGCCCATCTTTGCCTAGTATTACCCTTTCATATTTGCAGTGGGGGGAAAAAAGAACTGAAAAATGTGATGTTAGGATTGTATTTAAAATAATGCCCTATCCTTCCTGGTGCTGCATTGAAATTGCCATAAAATAATTTATTTCAAGGCATACTGAAAGATTACAATAGGCAATATTTCCAGGGGTCTATAAATCCATATAATGAGTATCACAGTATATTAAGTAATCTTTTCCAATGTTCATTCTGAAATGTTTACATATATGTTATTTCTTGGAAGTAGATACAGATCTGCTTTCTCTGCTTTTCAGTTTGATCCCTTCATATTAACAAGTACAATATGAATAATCAGGTAAAAGTAGGTTTAAATTTGGGGCTTCCCTGGATGTTAAATGGACAGATAGAATTTACATGTCCCAAAACTCAGATACATTAAATATCAAACATAATACTGAAATGTTTGAGGTAAATGAAAAAGGTAGCATCATTCTCAGTTTCAGAAAACATGAGAAAGAGAGAGGGAGATGGATTCTGAAGGACAATAGTTTGAATAGCTATTTTCATATACAAATGTTTTCAAATTATTGCAAGTAATGTGAAACTCCCTCATCAGCAGACCAGTGTTTTGTGTTTCCTGAAACAATTGGAACTACAGTCATAAACAGTATTTCACCTCTTGCCTGGCTTGTTCCCATTTGGAGACACAGATACGTATTCATACGGCTCTGAAATCTGGAAAAGCTGAGCAGCAAATCTGCTTGGCAGAACCTCAAAATCTCTTTTTATTGCTTTTTGAATAACTGAACCTTGATTTTAAAGCCATACTTGTGGTAAAGAGAGTTTAATCCATGCCATACAGAGTTGTTTATTCTAATCTAATCCAAATATCATTTCATAGTAAAATTTTTATGTCTAAAATGTCAAACATTCCATTTTCATAATAATGATATGATTTTGTGAATGGCAAAATGATTTCTTTAAAAACACTTCTGCAAGAAGTCCTGATGTTTGGTCTTCTGAAAACAAGCCTATATTTCAGAAACAGTTTAAAATGCTTATCCTAGACATTCAATTTAACACATCTTGTGAAAGGCATGGTATATGTAAACAAGAACATATAAATATCATATAGTAACTATTAATGTAGTAAATATATATATATCTATATATATGTGTATACATATATATGTTGTTCTGTAATGGCAGTTGTACCCAAGTTGCTTCTTTGCAGGAAAAAAAATACTGTAATTTTCTCCCATTTTTCCCTATGTTCATAAAATTAAACACACTGAGTATTTTGGGAAAAAAAGTTCAGAAATCCCATTCAGAAGATATAAACGAATTTGAAATTCTAGTTTCCTGTAGTTTATTATGTCTTTATTTAGGGGGAAACAGGGATCATAATTATTCTGTACTTTAACAATAAAGACACAAATTATCTCAACTTTAAATATTTTGATTTAAACTCTAAGATAGCTGTTCTTTTCTTAGCTCAAGACTTTGAAGCTACTAAAACTATTAGTTCTTACTTGAATACTGTTACTTTCCTTTGTGCCACTTTCTTAGAAAATGCTTTTGAGACACACTCAAACTTTTTTGGCATTTGACTTTTTCATTCTCCTCTGATTCTTTTATTTTAGTGTCAGCTGAATTTTCCACCTGGAAAAGAACTAGTAAAATCCTGGAAGCTTTTAAAGCCACATTCATCTGAGTCATTCATTAGCACTCGGAAATGTTTAGGCATAAAAATAAAATTAGTAGGAAAATATCTCTAATGTTACAGGTTTTAAACACGATCAAAAAAAAAGGTTGCTAATATTTGAGTCAGATAATGAGAAAGAAAATCTGATAAATGCATAGAAACATCAAGTGTTTGTATTGCACTACTATTCAATTTATATTTAAGTGTTAATTTTTGACCTCCATGGAATTAACTTTTTTTAAACATTGGAATATATAGATTGGCCCAAGTTTTCAACAAAAAAAGGTCTTTGCATGCCATTTTCCCTTTAGCAGAACCATTTGAATATGCTTTCCATAGCCAAACTTTAAATATGTCCTTATTGTGATGTATATTTCTTGTCTCCATTTTATTTCTATTTTACTCAATTTTTTGACTGATCCTACTTAGACCCTTTGCTTGCTGTCTTTCTTAGGGCTATAATGAATGTTTACCTTAACCTTTCTTAGCCTGTTTTTTCCCTCTATGCACTTTTTCTAAACTACATAGTCCACATACTTGGTTCCCTTGATATACTATAGCATTGAAACATGCATATTACTATATGTAAAATAGATGACCAGTGCAAGTCTGATGCATGAAGCAGGGTACTAAAAGCTGGTGCTTTGGGACAACCCAGAGGGATGGAGTGGGTAGAGAGGTGGGAGGTGGATTCAGGATGTGGGGACACATGTACACCCATGGCTGATTCATGTCAATGTATGGCAAAAACCACCACAACTGTCNCAAGTCTGATGCATGAAGCAGGGTACTAAAAGCTGGTGCTTTGGGACAACCCAGAGGGATGGAGTGGGTAGAGAGGTGGGAGGTGGATTCAGGATGTGGGGACACATGTACACCCATGGCTGATTCATGTCAATGTATGGCAAAAACCACCACAATATTGTAAAGTAATTAGCCTCCAATTAAAATAAATTAATTAATTAAAAATAAAGGAAAAAATAGAAAATCCATGATCCCAACTTCCAGCATAAACCAGAGACCCCACAAGCTCATATTATATGGTACTACATTAAGCACCATAATAATTTCTAACTGGAGTTCTTCCTCAAATTTATTTCTCTCACTACTTCGGCTTGATTCAGAAAACTTTCTCTCCTTCTCTGGATTATCTAAAAAATTAACAAGTGCTTGTTCATCAAGGGCAGGACCTCTCCCTCAAAAAGCACACTTGCAACAAAATATTCACATCACAACTTTACACAAACCAGAGCAGAAATTCAGGCTTACTTGTTTCTCAATAGAATTCAACTTGAGGAGAGGTGCTTTATCTGTTCTTTTCTGCATTTGGAACTCCTAAATTGTAGCACATATCAAGTAAAAATTAGTATCTGTACAACAAGCAGATAAAAGTATGTCTACTTATCATCCTTTGGACTTCTCAGCTATTGTTCAGTTACCCAGTCAGGTCTGACTTTTTGCCACCCCATGGACTGCAGCATGCCAGGCCTCCCTGTCCCTCACCATCTCCCAAAGTTTGCCCAGGTTCCTGTCCATTGCATTGGTGATGACATCAAGCCATCTCATCCTCTGATGCCCCCGTCCCCTTCTGTAGGCAGTCTTTTCCAGCATCATGGACTTTTCCAATGAGTCATCTGTTCACATCAGGTGACCAAAATACCTGGAGCTTCAGCATCAGTGCTTCCAATGAGTATTCAGGGTTGATTTGCCTTACAATTGATGGTTTGAACTCCTTGCTGTCCAAGGCAATTTCAGGTGTCTTCTCCAGCACCTCAGTTTGAAGGTATCAATTCTTTGGCATTCTGCTTCCTTTATGGTCCAGCTCTCACAATTGTATATGATCACTGGGAAGATCATAGCGCTGACTATACAGACCTTTGTCGGCAGAGTAATGTCTCTGCTTTTCAACACACTGTCTAGGTTTGTCATCGCTTTCCTGACAAGAAGCAACCGTCTTCTGATTTCGAGGCTGCAATCACCACCCGCAGTGATCTTAGAGCCCAAGAAGAGAAATCTATTACTTCTACCTTTTCCCCCTNACAGACCTTTGTCGGCAGAGTAATGTCTCTGCTTTTCAACACACTGTCTAGGTTTGTCATCGCTTTCCTGACAAGAAGCAACCGTCTTCTGATTTCGAGGCTGCAATCACCACCCGCAGTGATCTTAGAGCCCAAGAAGAGAAATCTATTACTTCTACCTTTTCCCCCTCTATTTGCCTTGAAGTAGTGGGTTTGGATGCCATGATCTAAGTTTTTTTTTAATATTTAGTTTTAAGGCAGCTCTTTAACTCTCCTCCTTCACCCTCATCAAGAGGTTCTTTAGTTCCTCTTTGCTTTCTGCTATTAGAATGGTATCATCTGCATATCTGAGGTTGTTGTTTCTCCTGTCTTTCTTGATTCCAGCTTGAAACTCCTCCAACCCAGCATTTTTCATGATGTGCTCAGCATATAGGTTAAAAAATCAGGGTGACAGCAGATAGCCTTGTCATACTCCTTTTTCGATCTTGAACCTATCAGTTGTTCCATATAGGGTTCCAACTGTTGTTTCTTGACTCACATATAGGTTTCTCAGGAGACAGGTAAGATGGTCTGGTATTCCCATCACTTTAAGAGCTTTTTACAAATTGTTATGTTCCACACATTCAAAGGCTTTCGCATAGTCTATGAAACAGAGGTAGATGTTTCATCAGAAGATCCCCTTCATGAATCACTGCCTTGTTGTGGTGAAGGGGCTTGTGCAACTCAAATGAGGCTATGAGCCATGCCATGTACAGCCAGCCAAGATGGTTGGGTCATAGTGGAGAGTTCTGACAAAATGTGATTCACTGGAGAAGGGAATGGCAAAACACCCCAGTATGCCTGCTGTGAGCACCTCATGAACTGTATAAATGGATTTCTCACACCCATAATAATCCTTATTCAACTAATGAGATGCATCATTTATTTCCAAGTAGATAGGAAGCTAACCAAAATTTTAGAACATTAGAGATGAATGTTTCAGTTTATTTACTCTTTCAATAATTATAATTACTAATGGGAAGAAAATTACTTTTTAAAATTATTAAGGAAAATATTTTAACACATTATTGAAGTATAATTGGTATACAACATACTGCATGTAATCAAAATACTCATTGATTAAGCTTTGACACATAATGCATCTGCAGAACTATAACTACATCAAGATATCAAATGAATCCATCACCCTCAGTTCAGTTCAGTTGCTCAGTCATGTCTGACTCTTTGCGACCCCATGAATCTCAGCACGCCAGGCCTCCCTGTCCATCACCAACTCCCAGAGTTCACTCAGACTCATGTCCATCGAGTCAGTGATGCCATCCAGCCATCTCATCCTCTGTCGTCCCCCTTCTCCTCCTGCCCCCAATCCCTTCCAGCATCAGAGTCTTTTCCAATGAGTCAACTCTTCACATGAGGTGGCCAGAGTACTGGAGTTTCAGCTTTAGCATCATTCCTTCCAAAGAAATCCCAGGGCTGATCTCCTTCAGAATGGACTGGTTGGATCTCCTTGCAGTCCAAGGGACTCTCAAGAGTCTTCTCCAACACCACAGTTCAAAAGCATC
>SJYX01006565.1:157121-198905 GCA_006410675.1 Oreotragus oreotragus | reverse complement strand
ACTTTTGCATATGAACATTGAAAGGTGGATTACTAAAACTACAATTTGGGGGGAAAAGGGAGTTTTTTTTACTGTATTATAAACCTTAATGAAAGTTACATTTAAAAAATCACCACAGTCAAGCCACCGAGACATGGAAAATAAGCACTACTTGGTGGTGATGACACTGTAGACAGCAAGGAACAGCCACAGTGGTTACAAACCATATTTCTCTGAGCTGCCTCAACTATCTGGATCCCAGCCAAGGACATCAGGTCTCTATTAGCACCTGTAACAAGGCGAGACTAGATGCATCCTAGTCTTAAAAGAGGGGTTGCTCAGAGGCCAGCAGTTTCAGAGGTTTGCTGTGGGGGACACGTCTGAGTATCACCAGCAAGAAGTCATAAGCAAACTGAAGATTACTGCTCCAAGGAACCATATAAGTGGTCTTAGTTGGGAAGGCAGGAACCGTGTTTTACTTACCGTCATATCCCCGACACTTTTCAATGAAAGACACAATTGTAGTTACTTGACATATATTTGATGAATAGTAGAAAAAATGAAATTCCAAGTTAAAATTTAAAAAACTATGATAAAATAAACATCAAGTTGAAGGAGCTATTTGGGGGCCAAGATAAATACACTGGGCTATATGTAGAGTTGTGTGTGGGTGTAGGTATGTATACACTCACTTTGCAAAAAAACTCATAATGTATTAGGGCTGGAAGGCCCTTTAGAAGCCATCTAACATACCTCATGTCATTCAAAGAGGAACATTCCTGGCTGTACTTACACTTCGAACAAGTAATGTACACTGGGATGGTGAGTTGAGTTCAGAATTCTGTCTTTTGGTTTAGTTATTTTTTTCAACTAGACAATGATGCTTCCTTGGGGGTTATAACAGTAAGTATTGGGGAATATAAAATCCTATTCTTTTCATATTATGTGTACATCTGGATACATTATAATAGAACTTTGGAGGGGGGATACAATACTTATAGATAAAAGTAAAGATTCATTAAGACAGCAAGAATTCAATTATGACAGCATTAAAAGATGGTTGAACTATTGGGCCTAAAAGTGAAGACATTGAATATGAATATATTTGCTTTATGAATAGACTAAGAATAATTTGTAAATTATTACATATGGATTCCCAATGAAATCTTATGCCTAAAGTATATTTTCTATCCCATATCATATGTTTGGGCTTCTGTGGTAGCTCAGCTGATAAAGAATCTGCCTACAATGCAGGAGACCCCAGTTCGATTCCTGGGCTGGGAAGGTCCCATGGAGAAGGGTTATGCTACCCACTCTGGTATTCTTGGGGTTCTCTGGTGGTTCAGATGGTAAAGAATTTGCCTGCAATGTGGGAGACCTAGGTTTGATCCCTGGTTTGGGAAGATCCCCTGGAGGAAGGCATGGCAACCCACTCTAGTATTCTTGCTTAGAGAATCCCCATGGACAGAGGAGCCTGGCAGGCTACATTCCAAGAATGATAAAGAGTTGGACATGGCTGAGCGACTAAGCATACACACAAACCACTTATTTATATATACCATTAAAATATAATTTGCATTGTTTCATAAGGCAATAAGTTTTTTAAGTACAGGTATTTTTCTAGTACTAGTTCTCACATTAACTCTGAGTAATAGAAACAAATTGATCTGTGGACACCTCCTGTGTCTTATTTCTCACTGGTCAAATTTCTCTCCATAGTTTATTAAATCCCCAGCTCTTTAAGATGAGCTCATACCACAAGGCAGCTCTTCACCTGAGTCTGAAAGTGGTAGGAGAATCCCAAATGTTTTCCACTGCTCTATCATGGAGGACTCTGTTGGGGAAGCTATTCAAATGTAGCTGGAATAAGGTGGCAGGGCAGGGGGGCTGATTCTATAGTTTCTTGGTTACCCAGGGGAAGAAGAGACAGCCAAAAGTGTTGAGAGAGATGCGGTGTTTCTAAGACAATAAGGGAAAATAAAAATAGAGAAGGGAAAAACTAATAATTGGCATCATTTTACGGTGAGCATGAGGACACAGCAGTACCCATATAAGTTAAGTAACTTGCCCAAGATGATATATTAGCTAGAAAATGGCAAGTCCAGGGCCTGAACCTAAATGCTTCTGGCCAAAGCCAATGCTCTTAATTTTACAGTGAACTGACTCTAACTCAGTTTAAATGGCATGCAGCATAAAACAATAAATATTTATGGAACACTTGCCATACATCCAACAAATTATGAGGAGTCATAAAGAAAGTTATGAGGTACNATGTTGCTTCCTGACCTGCATACAGATTTCTCAAGAGGCAGGTCAGGTGGTCTGGTATTCCCATCTCTTTCAAAATTTTCCACAGTTTATTGTGATCCACATAGTCAAAGGCTTTGGCATAGTCAATAAGGCAGAAATAGATGTTTTTCTGGAACTCTCTTGCTTTTTCCATGATCCAGTGGATATTGGCAATTTGATCTCTGGTTCCTCTGCCTACGACCTAAATCAATTCCCGTATGATTATACAGTGGAAGTGAGAAATAGATTTAAGAGACTAGATCTGATAGATCTGATGAACTATGGAATGAGGTTTGTGACATTGTACATGAGATAGGGATCAGGACCATCCCCATGGAAAAGAAATGCAAAAAAGCAAAATGGCCCTCTGGGGAGGCCTTACAAATAGATGTGAAAAGAAGAGAGGTGAAAAGCAAAGGAGAAAAGGAAAGATATAAGCATCTGAATGCAGAGTTCGAAAGAATAGCAAGAAGAGTTAAGAAAGCCTTTGAGGTTTGTGACATTGTACATGAGATAGGGATCAGGACCATCCCCATGGAAAAGAAATGCAAAAAAGCAAAATGGCCCTCTGGGGAGGCCTTACAAATAGATGTGAAAAGAAGAGAGGTGAAAAGCAAAGGAGAAAAGGAAAGATATAAGCATCTGAATGCAGAGTTCGAAAGAATAGCAAGAAGAGTTAAGAAAGCCTTCTTCAGTGATCAATGCAAAGAAATAGAAGACAAGAACAGAATGGGAAGACTAGAGATCTCTTCAAGAAAATTAGAGATACCCAGGGAACATTTCATGCAAAGATGGGCTCGATAAAGGACAGAAATGGTATGGACCTAACAGAAGCAGAAGATATTAAGAAAAGGTGGCAAGAATACACAGAAGAACTGTACAAAAAAGATCTTCACGACCCAGATAATCACAATGGTGTGATCACTCACCTAGAGCCAGACATCCTGGAATGTGAAGACAAGAGGGCCTTAGAAAGCATCACTATGAACAAAGCTAGTGGAGGTGATGGAATTCCAGTTGAGCTATTTCAAATCCTGAAAGATGATGCTGTGAAAGTGCTGCACTCAATATGCCAGCAAATTTGGAAAACTCGGCAGTGGCCACAGGCCTGGAAAAGGTCAGTTTTTATTCCAGTCCCAAAGAAAGGCAATGCCAAAGAATGCTCAAACTACCACATAATTGCACCCATCTCACATGCGAGTAAAGTAATGCTCAAAATTCTCCAAGCCTGGCTTCAGCAATATGTGAACCATGAACTTCCCGATGAACTATGTTATTTCTATGCTATTCACCATGCAACATACCAATTCTAGTAAATAAATAGAAAGATCATTTTGGTAATAATTAATAATTAACATCCTCCTTTGATAGCAAGCATTATTCCAAGGTACCTGAATTTTCAACTCAACAAATAAATTTTTGCATATATCTCTAAATAACTAAAACCAACTAAGTTAAGTTTAAATATGAATTTATTTGAAAATTAATCTGTCAGCATTAAGTTGTATGTTGGATGGCTGATAGTATTTTTTAAATTGATTTATTAATTCCAGATGTTACAACACCATGCATAAAATGGTTTGGTAGCACTTCCTATAAAAGTATATGTGGTTAGATGGCAGTTCAGTTCAGTTCAGTTGCTCAGTCATGTCCAACTCTTTGCAACCCTGTGGACTGCCACATGCCAGGCCTCCCTGTCCATCACCAACTCCCGTTGTTTACTCAAACTCATGTCCATTGAGTCGATGATGCCATCCAACCATCTTATCCTCTGTCATCCCCTTCTGCTCTCACCTTGAATGTTTCCCAGCATCAGGGTATTTTTCAAATGAGTCAACTCTTCACATCAGGTGGCCAAAGGATTAGAGTTTCAGCTTCAACATCAGTCTTTCCAGTGAACATTCAGGACTGATTTCCTTTAGGAAGGGCTGGTTGGATCTCCTTGCAGTCTAAGTGACTCTCAAGAATCTTCTCCAACACTGAAGTTCAAAAGCAGAAATTTTTTGGTGCTCAGCTTTCTTTATAGTCCAACTCTCACATCCATACCTGACTATTGGAAAAAACATAACCTTGACTAGACAGACCTTTGTTGGCAAAGTAATGTATCTGCTTTTTAATATGCTGTCTAGGTTGGTCATAACTTTTCTTCCAAGTAGTAAGCATCTTTCCATTTCATGGCTGCAGTCACCTTCTACAGTGATTTTGGAGCCCCCCAAAATTAAAGTCAACCACTGTTTCCACTGTTTCTCCATCTATTTGCCATGAAGTAATGGGACTGCATACCATGATCTTAGTTTTCTGAATGTTGAGCTTTAAGCAACTCTCCACTTTCACTTTCATCAAGAGGCTCTTTAGTTCTTCACTTTCTGCCATAAGGGTGGTGTCATCAGCATATCTGAGGTTATTGATATTTCTCCTAGCAATCTTGATTCCAGCTTGTGCTTCTTCCAGCCCAGCGTTTCTCATGATGTACTCTGCATATAAGTTAAATAAGCAGGGTGACAACATACAGCCTTGACATATTCCTTTTCCTATTTGCAATCAGTCTGTTGTTCCATGTCCATTTCTAACTGTTTCTCCTGACCTGAATACAGATTTCTCAAGAGGCAGATCAGGTGGTATGGTATTCCCATCTCTTTCAGAATTTTCCACAGTTTATTGTGATCCACAGATTCAAAGGCTTTGGCATGGTCAATAAAGCCGAAAGTTTTTCTGGAACTCTTTTGCTTTTTCAATGATCCAGTGGATGTTGGCAATTTGATCTCTGCTTCCTCTGAACCAGAGGAACAACTTCCAGATGTTCAAGATGCCTTTTCTAAAACCAGCTTGAACATCTGGAAGTTCACAGTCCATGTACTGCTGAAGCATGGCTTGGCGAATTTTGAGTGTTACTTTGCTAGTATGTGAGATGAGTGCAATTATGCAGTAGTTTGAGCATTCTTTGGCATTGCCTTTCTTTGAGATTGGAATGAAAATTGACCTTACCAGTCCTGTGGCCACTGCTGAGTTTTCCAAATTTGCTGGCATATTGAGTNAAACACAAGCTGGAATCAAGATTGCCAGGAGAAATATCCAGAACCTCAGATATGCTGATGACACCACCCTTATGGCAGAAAGTGAGGAGGAGCTAAAAAGCCTCTTGATGAAAGTGAAAGAGGAGAGCAAAAAAGTTGGCTTAAAGCTCAACATTCAGAAAACGAAGATCATGACATCCGGTCCCATCACTGCATGGGAAGTAGATGGGGAAAACTGGAAACAGTGTCAGACTTTATTTTTTTGGGCTCCAAAATCACTGCAGATGGCTACTGCAGCCATGAAGTTAAAAGACGCTTACTCCTTGGAAGAAAAGTTATGACCAACCTAGAAAGCATATTCCAAAGCAGAGACATTACTTTGCCGACTAAGGTCAGTCTAGTCGAGACTATGGCTTTTCCAGTGGTCATGTATGGATGTGAGAGTTGGACTGTGAAGAAAGCTGAGCGCCGAAGAATTGATGCTGTTGAAATGTGGTGTTGGAGAAGACTCTTGAGAGTCCCTTGGACTGCAAGGAGATCCAACCAGTCCATTCTGAAGGACATCACCCCTGGGATTTCTTTGGAGGGAATGATGCTAAAGCTGAAACTCCAGTACTTTGGCCACCTCATGCGAAGAGCTGACTCATTGGAAAAGACTCTGATGCTGGGAGGGATTGGCGCCAGGAGAAGAAGAGGACAACAGAGGATGAGATGGCTGGATGGCATCACTGACTCGATGGACGTGAGTCTGAGTGGACTCTGGGAGTTGGTGATGGACAGGGAGGCCATCATGCTGCGATTCACGGGGTCGTGAAGAGTCGGACACAACTGAGTGACTGAACTGAACTGAACTGTGGGCAAGAATCCCTTAGAAGAAATGGAGTACCCATCATAGCCAAGAAAAGAGTCCGAAATGCAATACTTGGGTACAATCTTAAAAATGACAAACCATTCAATATCACAGTAATCCAAGTCTATGCCCCGACCAGTAATGCTAAAAAAACTGAAACTGAACACATCTATGAAGACCCACAAGAACTTCTGGATCTACCACCCCAAAAAAGATGTCTTTATCCTTATAGGGGACTGGAATGCAAAAGTAGGAAATCAAGAGATATCTGGAGTAACAGGCAAATTTGGCATTGGAATACAAAATGAAGCAGGGCAAATGCTAACAGAGTTTTGCCAAAGAATACACTGATCATAGAAAACATCGTCTTCCAAAAAAGACTGTCTAACAAGAAAAGACTCTATACATGGACATCACCAGATGTTCAGTACAAAAATCAGATTCATTATATTCTTTGCAGCCAAAAATGGAGAAGCTCTATACAGTCGGAAATAACAAGACCAGAAGCTTAACGTGGCTCAGATCATGAAATCCTTATTGCCAAATTCAGACTTAAATTGAAGAAAGTAGGTAAAACCACTAGACCATTCAGGTATAACCTAAATCAAATCCCTTATGATTATACATGGAAGTGACAAATAGTTTCAAGGGGTTAAATCTGACAGAGTCCCTGAAGAATTATGGACAGAGGTTCAGGACATTGTACAGGAGGCAGGGATCAAAACCATTACCAAGAAAAAGAAATACAAAAAGGCAAAATGGTTGTCTGAGGAGGCCTTGCAAATAGTTGAAAAAAGAAGAGAAGCTAAAGACAATGGAGAAAAGGAAAGATATACCCAATTGAATGCAGAGCTCAAAAGAATAGCAAGGAGAGGAAATAAAGCCTTTCTCAGTGATCACTGCAAACAAATACAGGAAAACAATAGAAGGGGGAAGACTAGAGATCTCTTCAAGAAAATTAGAGATACCAAGGGAACATTTCATGCAAAGATGGGCTCAATAAAGGACAGAAATGGTAGGGACCTAAAAGAAGCAAGAGATATTAAGAGGAGGTGGCAAAAATACAGAGAACTATACAAACAAATATGTTCATGACCCAGATAACCACAATGGTGTGATCACTCACCCAGAGCCAGACATCCTGGAATGCAAACTCAAGTGGGCTTTAGGAAGCATCACTAGGAAAAAAGCTAGTGGAGATGATGAAATTCCAATTGAGCTATTTCAAATTCTAAAAGATGATGCTGTCAAAGTGCTGCACTCAACATGTCAGCAACTTTGGAAAACTAAGCAGTGGTCACAGGACTGGAAAAGGTCAGTTTTCACTCCAACCCCAAAGAAGTGAAGTGAAAGTAAAGTGAAGTCGCTCAGTCGTGTCTGACTCTTTGCGACCCCATAGACTGTAGCCTACCATGCTCCTCCGTCCATATGATTTTCCAGGCAAAAGTACTGGAGTGGGTTGTCATTTCCTTCTCCAGAGGATCTTCCACACCCAAGGATCGAACCCAGGTCTCCCAGACTGTAGGCAGACGCTTTACCATCTGAGCCAAAGAACCATCACACAATTGCACTCGTCTCACACGCTAGCAAAGTAATGCCCCAAATTCTCCAAGCGAGGCTTCAACGATATGTGAACCGTGAATTTCCAGAAGTCCAAGATGGATTTAGAAAAGGCAGAGGAGCCAGAGATCAAATTGCCAACATCTGTTGGATCATAGAACAATCAAGAGAATTCAGAAAAAAATCTACTTCTGCTTTATTGACTATGCTAAAGCTTTTGACTATGTTGATCACAAAAACTATGGACAATTATTAAAGAGATGGGAATATCAGAACACCTTACCTGCCTCCTGAGAAACCTGTATGCAGGTCAAGAATCATCACTTAGAATAGGATATGGAACAATGGACTGGTTTCAAATTCGGAAAGAAGTATGTCAAGGCTGTGTATTGCCATCTTGCTCATTTAACATTATATGCAGAGTACATCATGTGAAATGCCAGGCTGGATGAAGCACAAGTTGGATACAGTTAGCCAGGAGAAATATCAATAACTTCAGATACGCAGATGACACCACCCTTATGTCATAAAGCGAAGAAGAACTAAAAAGTCTCTTAATGAAAGTGAAAGAGTGAAAAAGTTGGCTTAAAGCTCAACATTCAGAAAACTACGATCATGGAATCTGGTCCCATCACTTCATGGCAAATAGATGGGGAAACAATGGAAACAGTGACAGACTTTATTTGAGGGGACTCCAAAATCACTGCAGATGGTGACTGCAGCCATGAAATTGAAAGACGCTTGCTCCTTGGAAGAAAAGCTAAGACCAGGCTAGACAGCATATTAAAAATCATTCTAATGAGATGGCTGAAACTGGAACCGATTATACAGAGTGAAGTAAGCCAGAAAGAAAAACACCAATACAGTATACTAACACATATATATGGAACTTAGAAAGATGGTAATGAGGACCCTGTATGCAAGACAGCAAAAGAGACACAGATGTGTAGAGTGGACTTTTGGACTCTGAAGGAGAGGGAGAGGGAGAGGGTGGGATGATTTGAGAGAATAGCATTGAAATATGTATACTATAATGTAAGAAATGAATCGCCAGTCTATGTTTGATGCAGGATGCAGGATGCTTGGGGCTGGTGCATGGGGATGATCTGGAGGGATGATGTAGGGTGGGAGGTGGGAGGGGGGTTCATGTTTGGGAGTTCGTGTACACCCGTGGCAGATTCATGTCAATGTATGCCAAAACCAATAGAGTACTGTAAAGTAAAATAAAGTAAAATGGAANAATCAGTCCTGAATATTCAATGGAAGGACTGATGTTGAAGCTGAAACTTTGGCCACTTGATGAGAAGAACTGACTCATTGGAAAAGACCCTGATGCTGGGAAAGATGGAAGGCAAGAGGAGAAGAGGACGACAGAGGATGAGATGGTTGGCTGTCATCACCAATTCGATGGACATGAGTTTGAGCAAGCTCTGGGAATTGGTGATGGACATGGAAGCCTGGTGTGCCACAGTCCATGGGGTCACAAAGAGTCAGATATGACTGAGCAGTTGAACTGAACTTATAGCTTTTACTTTAAATCAGATTAGCTGTTTATTTATATATGGACTGCCTGAGCTCATTACTTAGTGATCTGAGTTTTTGATGAGCTCTCTCCACTCTGGAATCTCAGTATTAAAGATAGCCAAGGTTTATATGAGCTCAGGTATTTGTTCAGTTTACAGTTCCATATCGTTTTTCTTCTTTCTTTCTTTTGATATATTTTCCCCAGTAGTTGTTCTTTGCCTAAATTTGTGAAGTTTCTCCCTGTACATATACAGTCTACTGTTCTGGTAGGCTGCATTCCATGGGATCACCAGGAGTCGGACACGACTTCACTTTCATGCATAGGAGAAGGAAATGGCAACCCACTCCAGTATTCTTGCCTGGAGAATCCCAGGGATGGGAGAGCCAGGTGGGCTGCCGTCTATGGGGTCGCACAGAGTTGGACATGACTGAAGCGACTTACCAGCAGCAGCAGCATTCAGCAACATACCCAAGGGGACATTTATGTAAAATTTTGGAGCTTCATTTATACACAGCTCCCTTCTCTGTTATCTTGCCAAGTACATTCTAGCCAGCTCTGTAGTGGTGATCTGTTTCACCACTCAGCAAGATCACTGTGCACTATTTGGCTACCCTCTCCTCATGTTGTGCTTGGGAAAGTGAGTCCCTTCAGAGCAAGGGAAATACTTTGACTTTACTCACTGGCCTTTTTTTATCTCACAGGTTGAAATACTACACTGTGTTTTTTTGTTTTGTTTTTCTATTTTTCCCAAATTTCATTTCACTTAGAACCCACCCAACTTAATTTCATAGAACAAATATAAAGAAATATTAAAATGCCTCTTTAATCAATACTTTTTCCAGTTTTTGGAATGATTTCAATTTTAGATTAATGAATTGTAACATTTCAAAATAAACTGTTAAATTATACCCCCAAGGTATAATTCCAATAAGATTTTATTTTATAATATTAACTTTTGTAGCATAATAGTAAAGAAAAGCCAAGGAACAGAAAATAAAAAATTTCCAGGCAATGGTTTTATTTAAAGAGTTTCCTTAAAATGGACAATGAACCTATAGCATTTAATTGTATAAAAGTTTATACTTTTCACATATTTGATATTCATTGGAATCAATTCATATTCAGTAATAAAACAAAAATGAGAAAAGATATAAAATTCATAGTAAGTCAAATGCATTTATGTGAGTAAATTGATAGTCAATTGTTTCAAGCAGGAATATCAACATATACTGTAAATGGACTATAGACAGAGAAAAAAATTTTTTTCCACATAGGTATTTCTCAGGTCTGCAGGCCTGTTCTCAAATATGGTATAATAAAAAGATCTCTAAATTAGGAGGCAGAAAGACTAATATCTAACCTTAATACTTAATCCTAACTGTGTTTAAGTAAGTCTTATAATTATTCTGAGCTAGGCTCCCCCGATGCTTCACCAGGTAAAGAATCTGCCTGCAATGCAGGAGATGCTGGACACATGGATTTAATCCCTGGGTCAGGAAGATCCCCTGGAGGAGGAAATGGCAACCCATTTCAGCATTCTTGCCTGAAAAATCCCATGGACAGAGGAGTCTGGTGTGTTATAGTCCTAAGTGTTGAAGAATTGAACATGACTGAGCACACAGACACACACACACTCACACAGAGTTTCTGAGCTTTCCACATAGTGCAGTGGTAAAGAATCTGTGGCCAATGCAGGAAATGCCAGACACAGTTTCTACCTCTGCATCGGGAAGATCTCCTGGAGATCTTCTGGAGATCATACCTACTCCAGTATGCTTGCCTGGAAGGTTCCACGGGCAGAGGAGCCTGATGGGCTCCATGGGGTCACAAAGAGTCAGACATGAATGAGCACACAGCACATATGCACTATAATATTTCTAGGTGTTCCTATTCTGTAAATAGGAGAATCTAGATTATCCAAGACAGTTTAATTTGTTAAAACAATCACATTCTAAACTGAAGCAATTGAGAACCAGGGTATATGGTCTGAAGTTTGTTTTTTTTTTTTTTTTTTTTCCATTCTAGCTCAAAGGGATCCTTCAAAAATTTATAAGGTTGATGCCATCTATAGGATACAACTTTCAATAGGGGCAGATATTTTACAACTCATGGCATATATATTGGTCATAGTAATTATTAGCAGCTTTCTGCCCTGTTTATAGAAGTCCTATTTTCTTAGTATCATGTTCTTGGTAAATTGCATCCTGGTATTTCATACCACTAACTATATCTCATTAAGTATCCTGCAGAATAATCCACTTATTGGACTTTCCTCTATCTCACAGCTTTTCTGATCCCTCCGCAAAGTCATTTTATCCTCAAGCTTATGATTACATCTTTCTGTCAAGCCTTTCTTTCTCATTTTGAACGCTTCATGTTATATAATACTTTACTTTAAAAGTCTTTTAGAGATGAAAATATATGTTTTACTACTTGAATACTATCAAACCATATTGAGATGTTGCTGTTCAGTCACTAAGTCATGTCCGACTCTTAGTGACCCAATGAACTGCAGCACATCAGGCTTTCCTGTCCTTCACTATTTCCCAGAGTTTGCTCAGACTCACGTCCATTGATTCAGTGATGCCATTCAACCATATTATGCTCTGTCGCTCCCTTCTCTTGCCCTCAATCTTTCCCAGCATCAGGGTCTTTTCCAACGATTTGGCTCTTTCTACCAGGTGACCAAAGTATTGGAGCTTCATCTTCAGAACCAGTCCTTCCAATGAATATTCAAGGTTGATTTCATTTAATGTTGACTGGTTTCATCTGCTTGATGCTGAAGTGACTCTCAAGAGTCTTTTCTAGCACCACAGTTCAACAGCATAAATTCTGTGCTCAGTCTTCTTTATGGTCCAACTTTCACATCTGTACATGACTACTGAAAAAACCACAGCTTTGACTAGATGGACCTTTGTCAGCAAAGTGATGTATCTGCTTTTTAATACACTGTCTAGTTTCATCATAGCTTTTCTTCCAAGGAACAAGCATCTTTTAATTTCCTGGTTGCAGTCACCTGATTTTGGAGCCCAAGAAAATAAAATCTGTCACTGTTCCTACTTTTTCCCCATCTTTTTGCCATGAACTGATGGGACTGGATATACAGCATTATCTTCTGATTAAATACCATCACACACAGAGTGATGTCTAATTTAAAAATATCTTAAAATAACATGTATGTATATGATACAATAATAACAGAAAACAATGAATTTATTTGATCCACTCAATGACAGAAGTAGAATAGTTGTATGCTATTTTTATTCAGCAATTTTATGTGATAACCTTTATATATACTATCTTGATATCTCACTTTCATACCCAAACATGCTAAATAGGCACATTCAAAATAGTCACTCTTAACACATCTGAGTGTCCTAGAACAGAGACACGTATCTTTATCCAGTTGTCCCTGCAATGTCTCTTTAATTCTGAAGTAGATCTTTCCTTTAAATAAAAAAAATTTAGATGCTTATTTTAAAAATCCATTTACAGCCTATTCTATATGCCAGGGAAACTGCGGTTTAAAATTGGTTTTCTATCTGTTCTATATCTTGTTTGAACTTAATTGCTCTTGGATTGTTGTAGTTTTACTTTTTAAATTTTTCTTTCATGGTGAGAACATCCTTGAGTAAATTTACAGCAATAAAATACAGTCTTGTTGATGGCCTGTTTATTACTTTCCAATTTACTGTTGCTAGCCAGTAACTACTTGATACTGAGAGTATATTCATGTTATATAGTTTGTAAGAATTGTCTATAACTCACTGTAACTTACTTGTAGTGAGCTAATGAAATATACTCTGAAACATAAAACAGGCTCTCTGACTAATATACATACTTAGAAGTATATTGAATCTGCTTTATATATTTTTTAAAAAAGAAGTATATTGAAGAGTTTGAAGTCTGATTACTTTTTATAATTCATTGGTTAAGAATGTTAAACTGTCAAAGAAATTAAATTGATGGTCTTGAATTATAGGCTCAGGTTATGGACTTAACAGAGTGCAAACTCTTAGGGTTTCCTAACACTGTTAGAAATACGTGAACTGTGAACTTCCAGATGTTCAAGCTGGTTTTAGAAAAGGCAGAGGAACCAGAGATCAAATGGCCAACATCCACTGGATCATGGAAAAAGCAAGAGAGTTCCAGAAAAACATCTATTTCTGCTTTATTGACTATGCCAAAGCCTTTGACAGTGTGGTTCACAAAAAAATGTGGAAAATTCTGAAAGAGATGGGCATACCAGACCACCTAACCTCCCTCTTGAGAAACCTATATGCAGGTCAGGAAGCAACAGTTAGAACTGGACATGGAACAACAGACTGGTTCCAAATAGGAAAAGGAGGAAGTCAAGGCTGTATATTGTCACCCTGCTTATTTAACTTATATGCAGAGTACATCATGAGAAACACTGGACTGGAAGAAACACAAGCTGGAATCAAGATTGCCGAGAGAAATATCAATAACTTCAGATATGCAGAGGACACCACCCTTATGGCAGAAAGTGAAGAGGAACTCAAAAGCCTCTTGAAAGTGAAAGAGGAGAGTGAAAAAAGTTGGCTTAAAGCTCAACATTCAGAAAACGAAGATCATGGCATCCAGTCTCATCACTTCATGGGAAATAGATGGAGAAACAGTGGAACAGTGTCAGACTTTATTTTTTGGGGCTCCAAAATCACTGCAGATGGTGACTGCAGCCATGAAATTAAAAGACACTTACTCCTTGGAAGGAAAGTTATGACCAACCTAGATAGGATATTGAAAAGCAGAGACATTACTTTCCCAACAAAGGTCCANGGTGGCTATTAAGCACAAAAAGATTTATCAGAACATACTGTGTGACTGATAGCAACTTTAAAGTAGTTAGAGGTGGGAGAGTGGCTAGATCCAGCCTAGAACAAAGGCAACCAAGGTAAACATTCAACTGCAAGGCTGTTCTGGTGGAAGCCGTATAGGCCTTGGCTCATGCCACTTGGCATCTATGACAACAAAAACCAGATGCTAGAATCTCTGCTTGAGCTGTCACATAACAAAATGCCTGCTCTTACATATTCACACATTGTACCTATCTACCCCTGTAGCTCAAGTTGTTCCTTCTCCTAATTCTCTACTAGAGCTTCTGTTTGGAAGATTCTAAAACAGTGGCTGCAAAGGAGTCTCTTACATTTACTTTTTGTTTTTCAAACATTGCCCATATTTAGAATGGCATGTTAGAAGGGAGCTGAGTGGATATTGAGCAACCCAACCCACAATGTCTTCTGGAAAATTTTAGTTTCATATCAGCTACTTGTTTACATAGAGTAGTATAAGGGGGAGAGAATGTAATCAAAATTGTCCAAATACCTAAATATTGTAAATATTTTTCAGGGGGAATAAGAACATAGTGACAAAAGCCGATAAATCATCAAAGCTCAAATAGACTTACTTGCGAATGCTGCTGTGCAGTGTTTAGTCATGTCTGACTCTTTGCCACCCCATGGAATGTAGCCTACCAGGTTCTTCCATCCATGGGGTTTCTCCAGGCAAGAATACTGGAGTGGGTTGCTATGCCCTCCTCCAGGGGATCTTCCCAACCCAGATATTGAACCCAGGTCTCCCACATTGAGGTGCACTCTTTACCACCCGAGCCACCAGCAAAGCCCAAGAATACTGGAGTGGGTAGCCTATCCCTTCTCTAGGGGAACTTCCCAATCCATGAATTGAACTGGGATCTCCTGAATTGTAGGTGGATTCTTTACCAGCGGAGCTACCCAGGAAGCCCCTACTTGTGAATATTAAAGCTTATTTGTTTTTGGCATGAGGAATCTTGTTGACTAGATCAAACTAGGTAGAAAAGTAGGTACTTTTTAAATTAGGCTGTTAAAAATTTCAGGTTTGTGCATTTAAAAAAATGGATGAAAATAAGAATAAGCCAAATCTTAAAGAAAAACATGAAGTTTGGATTATTTTTAATTGTTTTCTTTAAAATTATACATCACTGAAGAGATTATTTAGATCCAGTACATTGATATTCTTTTATCTTTCATCACTGTACCATCCCCTTGATTTTACAATTTGCAATCTTTTCTCTTTTTGACTATTTACTCATAAAGTTTGAAAGGTTTATTAAGCAATGTGTAAGATCAATATTTCCAAAATCCAAGTTGGGACACTTGATAAATGATGATGGAATGCAGAAAAATACAAGGAATGCAACTCCACCCCAGAAAACTACTTAATACTGTGTAGAAATGTGCCTTGGTTTATGTAAAGAGAATTTCAAAAAGATGAGTAATGTGCTTTTTCTCTCCTGGAAGTGATTTTCTTTTCCCTTGCTGCATAATTCTAATATGAATCTGCTAAAAAAACAGTTTATTAGATGTTTATATTGTGCAACACCATGCTAAATGTTGAATTTTAGAAGAATTAATATTTAATTTTTATAAAATGTTAACAATTTCTTGTACTGTGTCATAATTTTAAAACATGTATTTATATTTCATATGTAATAATAAAAAAATGACCGTGAGACTATACAGCTTTATATGGCCTATTTTTAACAGATTATATTTTATTAGTGATATATGGTCACTTTTTTCTTAAATCAAATAATTATTTTAAGGACATAATTTTAAGGAAAGTTTTTTTTTTTCCACAAAATGTGATGCCTTTCATCTAAAGCAATGGATATATTAGTCCATGCAAAATCAGAATTTCCATTTCTGAAGTTAATTCCAAATCAAGTCTAATTTGTGATCATAAAATACTCTATATAGCCTCTCTTTTGTAACCTAGTGATAATGTACCTAAAAATAAAACCTACATCTCTATATAGACTCCATTTTTAATAATCATAATAGATACTATTCTAGATGAGACCCATGGGTTCAACAGCCTTTATGTTTTTAGTTAACAGATTTGTGTCTCAAGAAGGACTGATTTTCATGTGAAGCAAGTGATGCTCAAGCTAGATGTACATTAGATTAACCCATGAATCTTTGAGCACACAGAAATTCTGACTGAATAAATCAAAGTAGCCTGACCATTGGCATTTTGTTTAAAGTTCTTTAAGTGATTACAGACTTGGCACAGCGGTAAAGAATCCACCTGCCAATGCAGGAGATGTGAGACATGGGCTCGATCTAATCTCTGGGTCAGGACTATCCCCTGGAGTGGGAAATGGCAACTCACCCCAGTATTCTTGCCTGGAAAATTCCATGGACAGAGGAGCCTGGCAAGCTACAGTCCATGGTGTTGCAAAGCATTGGAAATGACTGAGAGACTGAGCATGCACTCACACATGAGTTGAGAGATGCTGTCCTGAACATTAATCTCAAAAGATTATAAACACAAAATCTAAAACATCCTTGCTGCTGCTGCTGCTAAGTCACTTCAGTCATGTCCGACTCTGCGCAACCCCAGAGACGGCAGCCCACCAGGCTCCCCTGTCCCTGGGATTCTCCAGGCAAGAACACTGGAGTGGGTTGCCATTTCCTTCTCCAATGCATGAAAGTGAAAAGTGAAAGTGAAGTTTGCAGTAAAAAACCTATCGCTTATCTATGAATGCACCTAAGCAGTTCTTGAAGCTTTAAATTTCTAATCTGCATTTCTTTTCGGCATTTGTCACAACCAATTAAGTTTAATATACCATAACTTAAAATTATTTTATTTAATGTCATCATTTTGTAGTCTGGTGGCTGTTGGATATGACACAAATATATGGTTCAGGTTTAAAAAATATTATGGCAGCCTGTATGGATATAGTAGACTGGCATTCAGTAAGTAGTCTACTTTCCTTCTAGTATCGTCTGCATTTAGATGGAAAACTACACACTGCAGTTCCCAGACCTCTGGAACTAGGGTTCCAAATAGGATTTAAATTCAGGCAATAAGACTGGCGGGGAGGGAGGTGGGAGGGGGGTTCAGGATGGGGAATACGTGTACGCCTGTGGCGGATTCATGTTGATGTGTGGTAGAACCAATACAATATTGTAAAGCAATTAGCCTCCAATTAAAATAAATAAATTTAAATAAAAAAGACTGGCCTTACATGATATTGTTAAATGGATGTGAGAAGAAACTAAATTTTGATGCAAATACCATTTCTGCTGGCAAGTGTAGATAAGAAGGTGTTTAGTTTACTAAAGCAAATGAACAGTGGTTTCAGTATCCAGTATTGAGTGTCAAGAGGCATAGTATGGGACATCCATTTTTTTCAGTGTGATTTATAAGTGAGATGTAGTTATGTAAATGGCACCTATAGCAGCTAGAGCTTCCAAATTATGCAACCTTCCTATGTCAGGTTCCTGATTCTGGCTGTGAGGGTGTGATTCTGGATGTGGCAGCTTCCTAACAGTAGCAGTGGTACTGCCCACCTCTGTGGTGGAATTGAATGGTGTGTCTTTGGTAGTCATTCTAAGAAGGTAAACATATTATATTTATTCAGTCTTCCCAAAGATTCTATAATTTATTATTTAATTATCTCTAATAAATTGACACTTAAAATACCATGGACATTATAGGCTGAAATTAAACTATGTCTGCTAGCTATCATTCCATATGTGATCTAGTTTTCATACATATATGTGTGTGTATTTAAATCTGTTCTCAGAGGTCCTAAGCAGGAAAAATAAGGTTTTCGTTTCCTTTATCTGAAACTTCTGTCACTTTTAGCACATTTTTACTGAAGTACTGCAACCAAAAAAGTTATGCGACATTCTTGTTTTGGTTACAGTTCAGTTCAGTTCATTTCAGTTGCTCAGTTGTGTCCGACTATTTGCAACCCCATGAACTGCAGCACCCCAGGCCTCCCTGTCCATCACCAATGCCCAGAGTTCACTCAAACTCACGTCCATTGAGTCGGCAATGCCATCCAGCCATCTCATCCCTTTCTCCTCCTGCCCCCAATCCCTCCCAGCATCAGAGTCTTTTCCAATGAGTCAACTCTTTGCATGAGGTGGCCAAAGTACTGGAGTTTCAGCTTCAGCATCATTCCTTCCAATGAACAACCAGGACTGACCTCTTTTAGAATGGACTGGTTGGATCTCCTTGCAGTCCAAGGGACCCTCAAGAGTCTTCTTCAACACCACAGTTCAAAAGCATCAATTCTTCAGCGCTCAGCTTTCTTCACAGTCCAACTCTCACATCCATACATGACTACTGGAAAAACCATAGTCTCAACTAGACGGACCTTTGTTGGCAAAGTAATGTCTCTGCTCAATATGCCATCTAGGTTGGTCATAACTCCTAACAAGGAGTAAGCGTCTTTTAATTTCATGGCTTACGGTACATAACTATATTAAACTGTAATATAATACCTCCATACCCCTGAGATTTAAGCTGGCAAGGGCAAGGAACAGAGGCAAAATTAGACCAAAGTCATGTCTTCATATAATAGCTTCAGTTCAGTTCAGTTCAGTCACTCAGTCGTGTTTGACTCTTTGCGACCCCATGAATCGCAGCACGCCACCTGGCGTGCTGCAATTCATGGGGTCGCAAAGAGTTGGACACGACTGAGTGACTGAACTGAACTGAACACTGTTACATAAAATATTCTATTGATATAAAAAGGGAAACAAAAAATTAAAGCACTGAAAATTACATTTTCTGACCTCCAGCACAATACTATTGTTATTCACCTGGTCTTACAGGCATACTTGATTCTTATGTAACATTTCAGACTTCCCACATTTTTATTCTACAAATAGTAGTAAATTCGTTAGTTATATTATCATTGCTTGGTTGTCCCTTGGTATGGACTTCACACTTGGCAGATGCTTCTGGAATGCAAATTGTTTGGTTTCCAAATTCTGAATCTTCACTGATGTTAACAATGATCATTATATAGCCTCATGCACATTGTAGTCTAGGGGCTAGCCTTAGTCTACAGATATTAATACTACTTGTGTGAAAATTTATTTTTCCAGTAGTCATATATGGTTATGAGTGTTGGACCATAAAGAAGACTGAATATCAAAGAATTGATGCTTTTGAGCTGTTGAGTTGGAGAAGACTCTTCAGAGTCCCTTGGACTGCAAGGAGATCAAACGAGTTAATCCTAAAGGAAATCAATCTTGAATATTCATTAAAAGGACTGAAGCTCCAAAACTTTGGCCATCTGATGCGAAGAGCCAACTCATTAGAAAAGAACCCAGTGCTGGGAAAGTCTGAAGGCAGGAGGAGAAGGAGATGACAGAGGACTAGATGGTTGGATGGCATAACTAACTCAATGGACATGAGTTTGAGCAAGTTCCAGGAAATGGTGGACAGAGAAGCCTGGTGTGCTGTAGTCCATGGGATTGCAAAGAGTCAGACATGATGGAGCAACTGGAACAACAACAACTTGTGTGAAAACTGCATATTAATTTGATCGATCTCACTATTACCCTCCTTGAGACTGCCTGCCAGTTCCAGGGATGTGCCAAACTATAAATTTACCTCTTAAAATCTCTTAAGGTTAAGATGCTAGATTGAAATTAGATGTGTTCTCACAGATTTGGAAGTGAAGCAAAAATATCTTCTGACCTCTTTTAATACATTCTCCTGTCTAACAGTTATCAGAATAGATAATGACATGTAGGAAACTCCTTGAGACTGCCTGCCAGTTCCAGGGATGTGCCAAACTATAAATTTACCTCTTAAAATCTCTTAAGGTTAAGATGCTAGATTGAAATTAGATGTGTTCTCACAGATTTGGAAGTGAAGCAAAAATATCTTCTGACCTCTTTTAATACATTCTCCTGTCTAACAGTTATCAGAATAGATAATGACATGTAGGAACTACCTGGTAGCCAGCCATGATTTTAGCAACATACTAGATTAGGAGTACATTCTTTCAAAATAAAAACATTCCTAAATATTTTAACTTCTCATCCAAAAGTAACTTTAATGACTTCCTTGTGAGTGTACAGATAATACTACTCCATGGATCATGTTCTAAGTATTAAAATAAAAATTCATTAAGCTGTGGTTTTCAATTTTAACTGAGATTGTGGAGTCTGTGTCATGCAAGACCTTGAGTGAACCTGGGCCAGAATGTCACAATCACACTGATCATACTTGATCTTAGTACACCAGGTGTGGTTTTCCAACCCCAATACCACTAGAAGACATATATCTTCAGGGTTACAAGACATCAAGTTTGGGATAACACTTGCTAAGGAAGTCAACAGAGTAACCATGTAATATTTGAATATTCTGTCCTCTTCAGTTTGTTTGCTACAGCTAGAATAATAAAGGAGAGCTGCCTTTTACTAATATAATCTAACTAAAGATGTAGAGATTATATGTACTGAGATGTGGTGAGGCAAGATCGGCAGAGGGAAATTGCGGTGTATCACTAGTTTCCAAATCTTTTAAACCCCTTATACATGTATACTGTATTATTTTTAGGATAGTTCTAGCTCCTATCACTATAATTTTACAGTGATAAACTATCTTGTCTTATTTTATATTTACTGCTACTAACAAATATAATGCAATCATAGCCATAATAGGCAGGGAAGGCAATGGCACCCCACCCCAGTACTCTTGCCAGGAAAATCCAATGGACGGAGTAGCCTGGTGGGCTGCAGTCCATGGGGTCGCTAACAGTCGGACAGACTGAGCGACTTCACTTTCACTTTTCTCTTTCATGCATTGGAGAAGGAAATGGCAACCCACTCCAGTATTCTTGCCTGGAGAATCCCAGGGATAGGGGAGCCTGGTGGGATGCCGTCTATGGGGTCACACAGAGTCAGACATGACTGAAGTGACTTAGCAGCAGCAGCAGCAGCAGCCATAATAGGATCAGGTTGACTTGATAGATTAACTGTCCAGTAAAAACTTGGATTATTTTTATTTATGGAAATCTGAGCTGGGGAGATATGTAGAGAGAGTCACTGATTATATCAAGCTAAGTAAGTATGATCATGCCCCTTATCAAGAGTTGCCAAGCATTCATGCAAATCATGCTTATACACAAACAATTTGCCATTTTATTATATTACATTGGCAACTAACAACTAAACTCATTGTTTCAACTGAAATAACAGTTATTCCTATTTAAAAAATTTGCTCTATAAAAATGATAGCATAAGATATATGAGTCAACTTTTTTAGAAAAGAGCCTCAGTGGCCAAAAGAGAAAATAATATAATATCTATTTTCTCTAAGAAAATAGAGAAAGAGACTTAGTTTTAGAGAAACTAGGTCCTAAAGCAAGGGGATTTATGTAGGCACCTAGCCCAACATATGGAGTCAAACCAAATTATAATCAGAAGCTAAGTCTCTTATTGGGACTAAACTCAATAAATGAATAAATCTGTGGGTGATTCCACTCACTGACTGAAAAGACTTGAGGCAAAGAGACTTCAAATCCTGTCTATTGTCAAATAAGCAGTGCTAAAAAAAAAACCTGCATGCCTAATTTTAGTTAAGGTTGAGCACACAACCAAGGAAAATTTTGTGGGTGAGATCACTTAAAGACAGAAACTCCTATAAGACAATGAAGTTGATGGGAGAAATTTCTGTTGAGATATCGCAAGTCAAAATGCAACTCCTCCTAGACTATGTTTCAGAGTAATTGTACTGCCTTTTTTGCTGTGCCATCTTCCCAATTTCCTAAAGTGTTTAAGTACGAATTGCTACCAAACATCTTTAGCAGATTCTTTGGTTAGCATTTCAGTAAGAAGACAACAAAATCCATTTTAACTGGGTTAACTTTGTGTTCAACTATTTTAGGGCTTTCCCGGTGGCTATTAAGCACAAAAAGATTTATCAGAACATACTGTGTGACTGATAGCAACTTTAAAGTAGTTAGAGGTGGGAGAGTGGCTAGATCCAGCCTAGAACAAAGGCAACCAAGGTAAACATTCAACTGCAAGGCTGTTCTGGTGGAAGCCGTATAGGCCTTGGCTCATGCCACTTGGCATCTATGACAACAAAAACCAGATGCTAGAATCTCTGCTTGAGCTGTCACATAACAAAATGCCTGCTCTTACATATTCACACATTGTACCTATCTACCCCTGTAGCTCAAGTTGTTCCTTCTCCTAATTCTCTACTAGAGCTTCTGTTTGGAAGATTCTAAAACAGTGGCTGCAAAGGAGTCTCTTACATTTACTTTTTGTTTTTCAAACATTGCCCATATTTAGAATGGCATGTTAGAAGGGAGCTGAGTGGATATTGAGCAACCCAACCCACAATGTCTTCTGGAAAATTTTAGTTTCATATCAGCTACTTGTTTACATAGAGTAGTATAAGGGGGAGAGAATGTAATCAAAATTGTCCAAATACCTAAATATTGTAAATATTTTTCAGGGGGAATAAGAACATAGTGACAAAAGCCGATAAATCATCAAAGCTCAAATAGACTTACTTGCGAATGCTGCTGTGCAGTGTTTAGTCATGTCTGACTCTTTGCCACCCCATGGAATGTAGCCTACCAGGTTCTTCCATCCATGGGGTTTCTCCAGGCAAGAATACTGGAGTGGGTTGCTATGCCCTCCTCCAGGGGATCTTCCCAACCCAGATATTGAACCCAGGTCTCCCACATTGAGGTGCACTCTTTACCACCCGAGCCACCAGCAAAGCCCAAGAATACTGGAGTGGGTAGCCTATCCCTTCTCTAGGGGAACTTCCCAATCCATGAATTGAACTGGGATCTCCTGAATTGTAGGTGGATTCTTTACCAGCGGAGCTACCCAGGAAGCCCCTACTTGTGAATATTAAAGCTTATTTGTTTTTGGCATGAGGAATCTTGTTGACTAGATCAAACTAGGTAGAAAAGTAGGTACTTTTTAAATTAGGCTGTTAAAAATTTCAGGTTTGTGCATTTAAAAAAATGGATGAAAATAAGAATAAGCCAAATCTTAAAGAAAAACATGAAGTTTGGATTATTTTTAATTGTTTTCTTTAAAATTATACATCACTGAAGAGATTATTTAGATCCAGTACATTGATATTCTTTTATCTTTCATCACTGTACCATCCCCTTGATTTTACAATTTGCAATCTTTTCTCTTTTTGACTATTTACTCATAAAGTTTGAAAGGTTTATTAAGCAATGTGTATGATCAATATTTCCAAAATCCAAGTTGGGACACTTGATAAATGATGATGGAATGCAGAAAAATACAAGGAATGCAACTCCACCCCAGAAAACTACTTAATACTGTGTAGAAATGTGCCTTGGTTTATGTAAAGAGAATTTCAAAAAGATGAGTAATGTGCTTTTTCTCTCCTGGAAGTGATTTTCTTTTCCCTTGCTGCATAATTCTAATATGAATCTGCTAAAAAAACAGTTTATTAGATGTTTATATTGTGCAACACCATGCTAAATGTTGAATTTTAGAAGAATTAATATTTAATTTTTATAAAATGTTAACAATTTCTTGTACTGTGTCATAATTTTAAAACATGTATTTATATTTCATATGTAATAATAAAAAATGACNTAATTCTAATATGAATCTGCTAAAAAAACAGTTTATTAGATGTTTATATTGTGCAACACCATGCTAAATGTTGAATTTTAGAAGAATTAATATTTAATTTTTATAAAATGTTAACAATTTCTTGTACTGTGTCATAATTTTAAAACATGTATTTATATTTCATATGTAATAATAAAAAAATGACCGTGAGACTATACAGCTTTATATGGCCTATTTTTAACAGATTATATTTTATTAGTGATATATGGTCACTTTTTTCTTAAATCAAATAATTATTTTAAGGACATAATTTTAAGGAAAGTTTTTTTTTTTCCACAAAATGTGATGCCTTTCATCTAAAGCAATGGATATATTAGTCCATGCAAAATCAGAATTTCCATTTCTGAAGTTAATTCCAAATCAAGTCTAATTTGTGATCATAAAATACTCTATATAGCCTCTCTTTTGTAACCTAGTGATAATGTACCTAAAAATAAAACCTACATCTCTATATAGACTCCATTTTTAATAATCATAATAGATACTATTCTAGATGAGACCCATGGGTTCAACAGCCTTTATGTTTTTAGTTAACAGATTTGTGTCTCAAGAAGGACTGATTTTCATGTGAAGCAAGTGATGCTCAAGCTAGATGTACATTAGATTAACCCATGAATCTTTGAGCACACAGAAATTCTGACTGAATAAATCAAAGTAGCCTGACCATTGGCATTTTGTTTAAAGTTCTTTAAGTGATTACAGACTTGGCACAGCGGTAAAGAATCCACCTGCCAATGCAGGAGATGTGAGACATGGGCTCGATCTAATCTCTGGGTCAGGACTATCCCCTGGAGTGGGAAATGGCAACTCACCCCAGTATTCTTGCCTGGAAAATTCCATGGACAGAGGAGCCTGGCAAGCTACAGTCCATGGTGTTGCAAAGCATTGGAAATGACTGAGAGACTGAGCATGCACTCACACATGAGTTGAGAGATGCTGTCCTGAACATTAATCTCAAAAGATTATAAACACAAAATCTAAAACATCCTTGCTGCTGCTGCTGCTAAGTCACTTCAGTCATGTCCGACTCTGCGCAACCCCAGAGACGGCAGCCCACCAGGCTCCCCTGTCCCTGGGATTCTCCAGGCAAGAACACTGGAGTGGGTTGCCATTTCCTTCTCCAATGCATGAAAGTGAAAAGTGAAAGTGAAGTTTGCAGTAAAAAACCTATCGCTTATCTATGAATGCACCTAAGCAGTTCTTGAAGCTTTAAATTTCTAATCTGCATTTCTTTTCGGCATTTGTCACAACCAATTAAGTTTAATATACCATAACTTAAAATTATTTTATTTAATGTCATCATTTTGTAGTCTGGTGGCTGTTGGATATGACACAAATATATGGTTCAGGTTTAAAAAATATTATGGCATCCTGTATGGATATAGTAGACTGGCATTCAGTAAGTAGTCTACTTTCCTTCTAGTATCGTCTGCATTTAGATGGAAAACTACACACTGCAGTTCCCAGACCTCTGGAACTAGGGTTCCAAATAGGATTTAAATTCAGGCAATAAGACTGGCGGGGAGGGAGGTGGGAGGGGGGTTCAGGATGGGGAATACGTGTACGCCTGTGGCGGATTCATGTTGATGTGTGGTAGAACCAATACAATATTGTAAAGCAATTAGCCTCCAATTAAAATAAATAAATTTAAATAAAAAAGACTGGCCTTACATGATATTGTTAAATGGATGTGAGAAGAAACTAAATTTTGATGCAAATACCATTTCTGCTGGCAAGTGTAGATAAGAAGGTGTTTAGTTTACTAAAGCAAATGAACAGTGGTTTCAGTATCCAGTATTGAGTGTCAAGAGGCATAGTATGGGACATCCATTTTTTTCAGTGTGATTTATAAGTGAGATGTAGTTATGTAAATGGCACCTATAGCAGCTAGAGCTTCCAAATTATGCAACCTTCCTATGTCAGGTTCCTGATTCTGGCTGTGAGGGTGTGATTCTGGATGTGGCAGCTTCCTAACAGTAGCAGTGGTACTGCCCACCTCTGTGGTGGAATTGAATGGTGTGTCTTTGGTAGTCATTCTAAGAAGGTAAACATATTATATTTATTCAGTCTTCCCAAAGATTCTATAATTTATTATTTAATTATCTCTAATAAATTGACACTTAAAATACCATGGACATTATAGGCTGAAATTAAACTATGTCTGCTAGCTATCATTCCATATGTGATCTAGTTTTCATACATATATGTGTGTGTATTTAAATCTGTTCTCAGAGGTCCTAAGCAGGAAAAATAAGGTTTTCGTTTCCTTTATCTGAAACTTCTGTCACTTTTAGCACATTTTTACTGAAGTACTGCAACCAAAAAAGTTATGCAACATTCTTGTTTTGGTTACAGTTCAGTTCAGTTCATTTCAGTTGCTCAGTTGTGTCCGACTATTTGCAACCCCATGAACTGCAGCACCCCAGGCCTCCCTGTCCATCACCAATGCCCAGAGTTCACTCAAACTCACGTCCATTGAGTCGGCAATGCCATCCAGCCATCTCATCCCTTTCTCCTCCTGCCCCCAATCCCTCCCAGCATCAGAGTCTTTTCCAATGAGTCAACTCTTTGNAAAAAAAGTCTGACACTGTTTCCACTGTTCCCCATCTATTTCCCATGAAGTGATGGGACCGGATGCCATGATCTTCGTTTTCTGAATGTTGAGCTTTAAGCCAACTTTTTCACTCTCCTCTTTCACTTTATCAAGAGGCTTTTGAGTTCCTCTTCACTTTCTGCCATAAGGGTGATGTCATCTGCATATCTGAGGTTATTGATATATAATAATTCATATAACCCTATTTTGATCATAATCTATTCTTAAGATAAATTCTTCAAACAATTTATTATTAATTTGAAAACTTTATCAATTTCCCATGTTAGAAAGACCATTAGAGTTATTTACTACAGCAATTTAAAGTACTTTTGAAATAAAGTTCTGTCAGGCTAGGACTGTGGTAGGATAGATAAACACAGAAGGTCCCAGGAGAAGCTTCTAGTTTTCTAGAGATACAGTATAACACTGATGACAATATTCAGGGGATATTAGCTGGCTCTAGTGAATGGCCCACCAAGTGAGTTCCAGTAATAACCTGAGGACTAAACTGGATGCTAACGCCATGAAGGCCTGATAGTAGGTTCAGCAAGTAAAAATACCCAGTTAGATTTGACTTTCAGATAAACAACAAAAAATTTTAGCATAAAAAACATTTGGGACATACTTAAACTAAAAAAATAAATTCCATTGTTTATCCGAGTTCAAACTTAACTGAGTGTACTGTGTGCTATCTGGCAACTCTATCTTGTAATTGGTAACAATAACCAAAAATCCTAAGGACCAGGTTCAGAGGCAATGTCCTCATCTCGAAAGAAAGCAAAACAGGACTGCAATTTTATAAAAAAAAAAAAAAAAGTACTCATTAAAGTTTATAAATGAGGCCAAGTTTTTGAAGCAAGTCTCAAAGTGGCTTGCTTTTGTCAAGAAAGACAGTGAGAAAGTGTGTACTCAAGCTTGGCTTTGAGTTACTAAGGGAGCAGAGGAATCTGGCATGTTGTCACACCACTGGGTTTCTGATTCCTTAGAACCCTTGACTATAAATAATGCTATTTATAGTCTAGGACTGGAATAAGAGATGGGAATCAAATTGTACTCAGTGGTGAAGCTTAGACGGTAATAAAAGCAGGGAACCAGACTGGTCATTGCATTGAAAAGAAAGTGAATCTTATTTATCTGTTACTCTTTATTGAGCTCTGGTCTCTCAGTATATACTTGGGTACCAGCTGTTCCCCTGACTGTTTTTTGCTTTGTTATTTTGACTGATTGCCTTTCTGAGACTCATTTTGAATTTTAACCTTTCAAATAAATTCACTTTGATTTTTAAAATATTAAAGTTTATATTGTCTTAAAAAGCAGGTTTTTCTTGACCAAAATTATGGCACTAAATCACGTATTTACAATCTCAGATTTCTTGAAATGAATCAGTTTGAATGCTTCATTTAATCTGCTATCTTAAATATCTTAATATTCATTGTGTATAAAAAAGGTCAATCTGAATTTTGAATTTAGATTTTGCTTAAGAATTGGAAACACCTGAGTCTGATTTTATTTGTTCTTCAGTGTCACTTTAAAAGCATTATGCACAACTATTCTAGATTTTGTTCTCTAGATTTAAAATGAAATATTTGTCTTTAGGAAATGTAAATGTTTTATTATCTGAAACTAAATAGGTGAAAGGTGAAGTCGCTCAGTTGTGTCCGATTCTTTGCGACCCCGTAGACTGTAGCCTACTAGGCTTCTCTGTCCATGGGATTCTCCAGGCAAGAATAATGGAGTGGGTTACCATTTCCCTCTCCACAATTATGACTAAATAAGGGTGGGTGCTAACAATTAGTTATCCTATTAATACTCCTATTAATCTCTGTAATACAATGCCCTTTGTGAAACTGGGGGTAAATATAGCTATTATTAATCAGTTCGTCCTGAAGAATTATGTTGTATTAGCCAAATATAATCTTTCCTCCTAGCTCAGTGAGTAAGGAATCTGCCTGAAAGACAGAAGACCCAGGTTCGATTCCTGGGTTGGGAAGATCCCCTGGAGAAGGAAATGGCAATCCACTCCAGTATTCTTGCCTGGAGAATTCCATGGACAGAGGAAACTGGTAAGCTAGAGTCCATGGGTTCACAAAAGTTGGACACACTTAGCAACTAG
Source organism: Oreotragus oreotragus (assembly GCA_006410675.1). Lineage (NCBI taxonomy): Eukaryota > Metazoa > Chordata > Mammalia > Artiodactyla > Bovidae > Oreotragus > Oreotragus oreotragus. The sequence goes on along the minus strand of SJYX01006565.1, from coordinate 170,526 downwards.
ACCACCAGCCATANTGGGTTGGGAAGATCCCCTGGAGAAGGAAATGGCAATCCACTCCAGTATTCTTGCCTGGAGAATTCCATGGACAGAGGAAACTGGTAAGCTAGAGTCCATGGGTTCACAAAAGTTGGACACACTTAGCAACTAGACCACCAGCCATATATAAATAACTATCTGCTTTTTGTATATAGAAATATACTTCTATGCAATTAATTATGCCAGTTATATAGTCTTGTTTTTAATTCCACATTAAACTTCAGGGGTAATAAGTATAGGACTAAATAATTTAATGTAAACAAATACACTTTTCATCATACATTTGTTTTACTAGCTTAAGAAAAAAGGAGTGATTTTGTTATCTGATTCCTTTAATAACAAACAAAAATCACAAACATATTTTATAATGACATAATAAAAAATAGATTACTTATGTCCAGAATTTTACCTAGCTAGACTCTAAAACTTATTTTTTTAGTTCTATATATTGATTCTTCATATCAAAATTAAGGTTACAAATGTACAGTATGACATTTTTTTAGAAAAGTACAGGTATTATTGGTGGAAAACTGAATTATTTAAGTAGCTAGCCAAGAGTCTGTAATTTTAGACAAAGTAAAGTACTTTACAGATATTACTCAATAGCTGATTAACTGATTTTTCAGTCTTTTTAAAGCACCAATAGACCGCACTTCCATCAACAGCAATTACTCTTTAAGAGCATGATTCTTTGTAGGATGGAAGAGAGACACATTGCCTTACATATGATTGTAGCCAGCTCTCATGAACAAAGCATGGAATGAAAACAACTATCCAACTAATGCTAAGCTTCCACCTACCTACTCTTCCCATTCCCACCCTGTATTGAGTATGGCCATGTTAATAGTGAGGGTTTCTGGCATATCAAAACTGGGGCTATGATGTGTCAGAGAAGTTGAACCAAATGCAATAATTAAGTATGGATAGTTTCAGGCAGGTACAAGTGTGCCACATATCTAGGAGGTAGGAGGCACTGAAGAGCAAAATTTAAGATAGGGCCATGTTGGGGTGAGGCATATGATTAACAATGAAATATCTTTGGAAAGTCTCCATCATAAAAGAAAGAATCCAGTCTGATGGACTAGCCCTGACAAGATCTAGGAGAGAAAATACTTTCAGGTTCATTGTGGATAACCGCTTGTCACTCTTTGAGAGAAAAGGTAATTTACGTGTATGTATATGTGTATATATATGTGTGTGTGTGTGTGTATGTATTATATATACATATATATATAATTTTTCTTAAGAATAAGAAGCCCAAGCAATTCTTTTGTGGTCTGTTGCTGTGAAGTAGTGTTGATTAACCAGAACAATTTAACATACTGTGGGCATGAACAGTGGTCACAAGGAAGCTGTGTGGTCCTGTAAGCAGTAATAGAGACAAAGTAGCTTCTGGCTTATGTGAAATCTTGAAAGAGCAGCTTGCTGTATACAGGGCTGTTAAGGAGAATAAGACTGAAAAGTTAAAGAAAAGTGAGAGGAATCCCAGTAGTGTTTCAGATGGGTATAAGAGAAGATATGAAATAATGCTAAGGAACTCCCTAAGAGAAGATAAGGAGATCTGGCATAAGCTATTAAATCAAAGGCATTTGTATATAACTGATAAGGTAAGATCATCCAAAGCAGGGAAAGCATGGAGGTTATTCAGTTAACAATTGACTTTTTGAGTTATATTAAATCAAGTGTTCAGTCTCTGTTCCATTCCATGTGGACAATGAACTAGGCTTACATGCTGCTATATATATATCAATTAGTATATGAAAAGACCTTTTACTCAAAGAGAACTTTAAAAAAATCTAATCTTTATCACAACTTTCCTTAAATAATTTTATCCTAATATTTGTCCTTCAATCCAAGTGAAATTTTCAGTTTCTTAACCACTCTTATACAAGTTTACAACCCTTTACTTGCCATTCCCAAATCCCAAAATTTCTGTAAACCTATTTTTAATGTATCTTATCAGCAGCGAAAACTGAGGAAACCTCTCACTTGTTAAGAAATATAGAGAGAGGATAGAAGGATAGGAAGAAGGAAGAAAGGAAGACAAAGAAAGAAAGTGGATGTAATTTAGATTGATATGAGGCTATTTACAATATTTTACTTGTTAGTTTAGTGTAAATATTCACATGTCATTATTTTAATATTTTAATTATAGTTCTGGTTATACTTCCATAAGGAAGTATTCCATAATATATAACATATATAACTTTCTAAAATATATTTTTAAATTTGAATTTTGAAACTCATCTGTTGCCAAGAGAGAAGAGAAGGGGTCTAAACATTTTTGGATCTATGTGCTTGTGCTTAGCTGCTTCAGCAGTGTCCAGCTCTTTGCAGCCTATGAACTATAGCCCATCAGGCTCCTCTGTCCATGATATTCTCCAGGCAAGAATACTGGAGTGGGTTGCCATGCCCTTCTCCAGGGTATCTGCCACATCTAGGGATCGAATCTGCATCTCTCCCATCTCCTCCATTGGCAGGCAGACTCTTTTACCACTAGTGCCACCTGGGAAGCCCCTAGAATATATAGTGAAATGAATTATAAAGCTCCGAATTAAGTAAATGAAGGCTTGGGTAGTAGCACTTAGATGAATTAATAGCTGGAGTAGTTTGCTGGCCTGCCTTTCTCTCTTCTCTACTTAAATAGAGCAGTGTTTTTTACTTGACATATAACTATAACTAGGACAGTCACATTTCATGTCTTAATTGGGTCTTACAGAATAGTAATTAATTAAGCAGCTTCATCAGAGTCTAAGTATTACATCAGAACACATTCAGTATATTTCAGGAACATTTAAGAGAGATTTAAAAACCTAGATGTAAGAGTCTGAGGAGTTTAATTACTTTGCATAATAGAGAAGAATCTGGAGTTCTTAGGAACTATGAGAGAAAGAAAATGGAGAAATGGGGTCATAAAATATACATAGTATTTACCTACAAAACAGACACTGTTCATGACAAGCTTACAAAATAGGTGCTATTAATATTCATGTTTTACTTCTTCACATGAAAAGTAAAGGTAAGACACAATTTTTAAAAGAGTTCACATGCAAAACCTGTTCTGGCAGTAGCTCTTTCCTCTTGCCTGTGTTCTTTTGCAAGGTTAAAAGGTCCTCTCCCACATTAATCTACCTAAACTGGATTAGGGGCTAATTTTCTGAAATGCTAACAAAAGGTTGTAACTATGATTTTTGCCAAGTTGATATTATCTGTTTACAAAATCATATAATCAATTGCTAGAGTCACAGAACCATCTGTCTCCAATTGTAATCCTGTACAGAATTATTGGAGCTGAGCTAATGGTATGAAAGTTACAACAATTCTACTACCAATTTGAAGCCTAAATAACTTCTTTATTTATTTCCAATAAGAAGATCCATCAACTGCAGCATTCATTCTATTTTAGAAATTGATTCTGAGTATGTAACATTCATTTAATTTTTTTCTAAACATAAGTAGAATAAATTCATGAGGTTCTTTGGGGATTTTAAGAAAAGATAAAAGGGCTTTATAAGAAACATTAAAACAAAATTTTTATTAACTATTAAGTACAAATGTAAAATCAAAGAGTTTAAATAAATTTAACCATAATAAACGATTTTTAAAATTGATTTTTTCCCTAAAAGTACATTTAGAATAACATTTGAACTATGACAGCTCTAATGTATATCATAAAAAGTAGCATTGTGTTTTGGTTTTATCCCATATAAAATTCATAATACAAAATTACTTCTTACAACTTTAATAGGCAATTCTACTGAGAATTCAATTAGAGGCACAGTGTATCCAATCTCACTAGTTGATATTTCTGTTATAGACCTGAGACACAGAATGGCTTATTTGATTTTATAGAACCAATAAGAGAATTTTAAATCCATTTACATGTGTTTCCACAAAAAATATTTTACAATTAATTTGCAAATATTAACAATTATGCCAACTTTCTAAGTTACTTTGGATTTCAATAGGAGAGAATGTTTATGTGAAAAAGTAAAATAGAATTCTCTTTGGAACAAAAGATTTTTTTCTTTTATTTAAGGTATTCATTATGAAAAACTTGGCTACTTTCTTCTTAAATCTCATAATATTATATCATAGTTAGGTGTGGTTCTGAGAAACCACTTACTCTGTAGCCAACTGTTTTTATTTTTATAATAAAAATCCATGTGAACCATTATTTTGAGATGAGAGAAAAGCCATATGGTTATAATGCATGCTGTCAGATTCCTTTAGTGGAGTAAGAGAATGCTCATAAAATTTAACCCAGCATTAAAAAACAAACAAACAAACAAAAAAATCCCTAAGACATGTGTTTCAGTGAATGCATTTTTCATGATCTATAACAAAATGTTAGGGATTAATACTATACATTGACTATTAAGCTTCACTTTCCTAGTGGTTAGTCAATAAACTTTAAGACAAATTTAGGGGACACTTCTAAGAAACATGTCTTCTTCTCTAGTTGTATTTTTTAACATTTAAATAAAATTATTTAAAATAAATGAAAAAAAATTAGAACCATCATGTGTCAAGTCCATTTTGAACTTAACTCTATCCACAGATAGATTTGATCAATGGTTCTTTGTAACACTTGGATACTTTACACATTTGTTTTTACACTGATATATCTAAACTTCAATTCTCTTTGATTTAACTGCAAACTCTTTGATGACTGACAGTAAGGGTATACATTTTCTCTATCTCCAGCATTGTGCCTGGAGATAAATTCAATAAATATTTCTTGACCCAAATTTAAATCTTTGTTTAATCATGAAAAAAAGTTTATGCTGATAGTAAAATATGTTTTCTATTTATTTCTTACAGTAGTGCTTCCCCCTCCCCCAGGCAGAAATTCAGTAGTGTCTATAACTAAGCATATTAACTAGAATTTTGAAAAGTCAATAAAAGATCAAGAGGAAAAATAAGATAACTGAAAAAAAAAATCATCAGAGTGGAAGATGATCCTGGCTGGTGATGGACAATATTCAGAAATATATGGTAGGTAAATTCATATGAAGTATAGTTTTCAATTGATTTTTTTATCCTGATTTTTTATCCTGAGCTTTAGGTTTCTAATTTTCTACTGGATATCTCCACCTAAATATTCTGTAGGTTTTTCGGCCTCAACCTCTCTTTTTTCAGAAATGCCACAGCATCCTGGATCTCCATTCTCCCTAAGAACTCTGAGTTTTTCATTAAAGTCATCTTTAACCAACTCACCTCACCTGACCTCCTTAATATCTGTTTAATTTATCTTTTCTTGTTGCATATTTTTTTAAATTTCCTTAATGTAGATCTCGATTATTTCTTGATTCAAAATCTTTCTAAATTGTCCTCTTGGTTCTGGTATGGTAACTTCCTAAACCATTCTTATAATTAGCATAATAGTAATATTTCTGAAGTTCAAGGGTAACTCTCTTTTTAAAACTTCCCTACCACAAATTCTGGGAAAAAAAAAAATTCATTCTGTTACATTCACTAAATTCAGTATAATTCCAAATTTTATATACAAAAATCTTTCATGTCATGACCTTTGCAACCATCTCCACCTTTACACTATCTTCAAACATGTACTCTATACTACAACCATAACTAAAGGCATTTTTTGGCTTAGAATATTCTGTTCATTTTCTGGGAATATAGTTAGCCTATACTTTCCTCCACTGTCCTTCAACTGTATCTAGCAAAAGACATTTTTGAACCATCTCCTTAATTCTCAAAGATATATTTTCCCCATCATATATGTTTTTACACAACTTTATGAATGTTGATTGTAACACTTGCTATGTATTTGAATATTTGAATGTGTTGGTCTTCTCACCAGAGTGAGCCTTTCAAGGACAGTGAATGAGATGTGTATAANAAAAGACATTTTTGAACCATCTCCTTAATTCTCAAAGATATATTTTCCCCATCATATATGTTTTTACACAACTTTATGAATGTTGATTGTAACACTTGCTATGTATTTGAATATTTGAATGTGTTGGTCTTCTCACCAGAGTGAGCCTTTCAAGGACAGTGAATGAAATGTAATCTTTGGTCTGCAGTATATAGTAAAATGCCTGGCACTCAATAGACTGATGTCAGTGACCTCACATTTCATGTTGATACTGCATTTTCTTTCTTTACTCTTCTTTTTGTCTCCTCTGCATATTCACCATCTAGCAGGACAATCAAAATATCTAACATTTTCATTTTTGACATTGAAGATTTGAAAACACAAATGCTTTTATCTATTACCTGTGAAAGTCACTCAGTCATGTCCAACTCTTTGCAATCCCATGTACTATATAGTCCGTGGAATTCTCTAGGCCAAAATACTGGAGTGGGTAACCTTTCCCTTCTCCAGGGGATCTTCCCAAACCCAGGGGTCAAGCCTAGGTCTCCCACATTGCAGGCGGATTCTTTACCAGGTGAATCACAAGGGAAACCCACCTGTGAGAACACATATAAACTGTAACACTTTAGTCCTCAATAAAATACACCATACTGCAATTTTTTTCACCTTTTGTATTTATTTCCTTTCTCCAGCTAAAATGTCTCAAACATTCTGTGCTTCTGATCTTCACTTGATTTACATAATTAGGATGGTCAAGTAAGGCAGTTTGCCTGGGGAAACAAATCTCAGTTTACTCCTGATGTCCAGAGAGCATTTATTATCATCTTTCCAACCCACTCTCAAAACTGTTCAAGTTTAGATACTATATAATTTGGTAACAATTAATATCTGTTTCACTGTTATATATTATGTATATTCTATTGAATATGAACATTTGTAAAATAAGTAAAGAAATTACTAAATTGTTGATCTCAGGATGATACAAGTTGCAAGGAACAAGATAAAAAAATATTCAAAGTAGAAATGGGTTTTAGATGAACTGAACTAGGAATATGAATTTTAGACAATATTCTTTAAATGGGAATAAACAACTTTGGTGAAATAATTCAGAGGAGTAGATGTACCATGAAAAAGGTTTTTAATTTGAAGAATCTCAAATTTTTATAACCTTTTTATGTCAATGATGAAATAAATTTCTAAAATAATATGCAAAGTTTTTCTTCCCTAAAATTACCTGTGTTTAAATGAGAGATTGTAATGCAATAATAAGATAGAAACAATTATCTTTCATAAAGAAAACTAAGCTCAGAAAGTAATAGGTATACTACATTTTGGCTAAGAAGACATTTACTTACTACTTCTGAGTTTTATATTCTTTTCCATATTATATAAGTTTTGATATCAAAACTTTGGAATAAGGAATACAAGTTATATAAACAACACTAAGCAAAATCAAATGGTTAGATTATGCAATAATATTTTTTATGAAGGGTATAAAGGATATAGTGTATGATTGTTTCCTTTGCTCTTTGGTTTCCACACTGCTAAGAAAATATTTGGTGACTTTTAAGATGAGTAACTCTATAGATCAGATCTTTATACAAAGCCAAAACCAGCTGATTCATGAGAAAAATCTGTTAACAACAAGGAAGATATTTATTTTTAAATGAACTATTTTCTATGGATCTAAGCCATAAAATGATGCAGAATTATGGCTCAGAAGGTATTTCCCTTCTAATAGCGCCTGGTATCCTGGATTCAGTAGAAATATTTTCTCTTTGTAGTGATTTTTTAAAATTTTCCAAGCAAAATTTCTTCTAAATTAAGGGATTAACTAATGTATGGAAGGAGAAGGCAATGGCACCCCACTCCAGTACTCTTGCCTGGAAAATCCCATGGATGGAGGAGCCTGGTAGGCTGCAGTCCATGGGGTTGCTAAGAGTCGGGCATGACTGAATGACTTCACTTTCAGTTTTTACTCTCATGCTTTGGAGAAGGAAATGGCAACCCACTCCAGTGTTCTTGCCTGGAGAATCCCAGGGACGGGGGAGCCTGGTGGGCTACCATCTATGGGGTCACACAGAGTCGGACACGACTAAAGTGACTTAGCAGCAGTAATATATGGAAGTACAACTTTTTAAAATGCCTTTTTATCTTGACATAGATTTCTTACCTCCTATCAGCATAGAAGGAGCCTACCTCCAAATAATAAAGGCCATATACAATGAACCCACAGCAAACATTATTCTCAAAAGTGAATATTTCCTCTAAGATCAGGAACAGGACAAAGGTGTCCACTCTCACCATTATTATTCAACCCAATTTTGGAAGTCTTAGTCACAGCATTCAGATAAAAAAAAGAAAAGGAATCCAGCTTGGAAAAAAAAAAAAAAAAGAAGTAAAACTCTCACTGTTTGCAGATGACATATTACTATACATAGAAAACCCTAAAGATGCCACCAGAAATTTACTAGAGCTAATCAATGAATTTAGTAAAGTTGCAAGATATAAAATTAATACTCAATAAACCCTTGCATTCCTATACACTACAGTAAAAAATTAGGAAGAGAAATTAAGGAAACAATCCCATTTATAATTGTAACAGAAAGAATAAAATATCTGGGAATAAACTAAGACACTGATGAAAGAAATCAAAGATGACACAAACAGATGGAGAGATACTTCCTGTTCTTGGACTGAAAGAATCAATATTTTTAAAATGATGATACTACCCAAAGAAATCTACTGACTCAGTGTAATTTCTATCAAATCACCAGTGACATTTTTCACAGAACTAGAACAAAAAAATTCACAATTTGTATGGAAATACAAAAGACTCTGAATAGTCACAGCAATCCTGAGAAAGAAAAAAAGCCAGAAGAATCAACCTTCATGACTTCAGACGATACTGCAATGCTACAATCATCAAGATAGTATGGCAGGGGCACAAAACTGGAAACACAGATCAATGGAGCAAGACAGAAAGCCCAGAAATAAACCCACACACCTATGGGCACCTTAGGTTTGACAATGGAGGTAAGAATATACAATGGATAAAAAGCCTCTTCAATAATTGGTGTTGGGAAAATTGGAACACTACATGTACAAGAATGAAATTAAAAAACTTTCTACATCATAATTGAAGTGAAAGTTGCTTAGTTGTGTCTGACTTTTTGTGACCCCATGAACTGTATAGTCCATGGAATTCTCCAGGCCAGAATACTGGAATGCGTAGCCTTTCCCTTCCTCAGGGGATTTTCCCAACCCAGGGATCGAACCCAGGTCTCCTGCATTGCAGGTGGATTCTTTACCAGCTGAGCCACAAGGGAAGCCCAAAATCATACACAACAATAAACTTAAAATGGATTAAAGACCTAAATGTAAGGCCACAAACTATAAAGTCTTAAGAGGAAAATATAGGCAGTACATTCTTAGACATCAATAGCAGGAAGAGTCTCTCTGATCCACCTCCAGACTAATGGAAATGAAAGCAAAAGTAAATAAATGGGACCTAATTAAACTTAAAAACTTTTGCACAGCAAAGGAAACGTAAACAAGATAAAAAGACAACCCTCAGAATTAGAGAAAATCAAATGAAGCAACTGACAAAGGATTAATCTCCAAATATATAAATACCTCATGCTGCTCAATATCAGACAAACAAACAACCCAGTCAAACAATGGGCAGAATACCTAAGCAGATATTTCTCCAAAGAATACATACACATGAAAAGATGCTCAACATGCTCATTGTTAAAAGCACTGCAAAGCAAAACCACAATGAGGTAATCACCTCACACCAGTCAGAATAGCCATCATCAAAAAAATCTACAAATAATAAATGCTGGAGAGGATGTGGAGAAAGGGAACCTGCCTGCACAGTTGGTGGGAATGTAAGCTGATACAGCTATTATGGAAAACAGAATGGAGATTGCTCGAAAAAGAAAAAAAATAACTAGGAATAAATCTATCATATGACCCAGCAATCCCACTACTGGGCATATATCCTGAGAAAACTGCAATTTAAAAGACACATGTATCCCGATGTTCACTGCAGCATTATTTACAAAGGCCAGGACATGGCAGCAACCTAGATGTCCACTGACAGATGAATGGATAAAGAAGATGTGGTATATATCTGCAATGAAATATTACTCAGCCATAAAAAGGAACAATAGTAGTGAGGTGGATGAGCCGAGAGCCTATTACACAGTGAAGTAACTCAGAAAGAGAAAGAAACAAATACTGTATATTAACACATATATATGAAATCTAGAAAAATGGTACTGATGAACCTATTTGCAGGGAAGGAATGAAGATGCAGATACAGAGAATGAACCTGTGGACACAGTAGGGGGAAGGGGAGAGTGGGACGAAGTAGTACACTTTACTGCACACACAGTTTAAATCTGTGTGTGTAGTCAAGTAGCATCAACAGATATAACATGTGTAAAACAGATAGGTGGTGAGAAGTTGCTATATAACAGGAAACAGCCTGAAGCTCTCTGATGATGTACAGGGGTGAGACTGGGGGAGTGGACAGGCATTCAAAAAGGAGGAGATAGATAGATATATATATACACATGACTGATTTACATTTTTGTATGGCAGAAACCAACACAACATTGTAAAGCAGTATTCCTCCAATAAAAAAGAAAGAAACACACACATATATGGTTAATTTTTATAAAGATACCAAGAATACACAATGAAAACATGATAGTTTCTTCAACAAATATTATTGAGAAAACTGAATACCCACTTGCAAAAGAATAAAACTGCATGCATATTTTATACCATATACAAAAATACACAAATATACAAAATGGCTTAAAGACTTAAATGTTAAGACCAGAAACTATAAAACTACAGAAAAAAAAAATAGGGAAAAACTTTCTAAAATTGTTCTTCAGAATGATTTCTTGTATATGACACCCAGTCCATTAATGTGCCTGCTCTGTTGCTGCTGCTGCTACGGCTGCTAAGTCGCTTCAGTCATGTCGACTCTGTGCGACCCCATAGACGGCAGCCCATCAAGCTCCCCCGTCCCTGGGATTCTCCAGGCAAGAACACTGGAGTGGGTTGCCATTTCCTGCTCCAATGCATGAAAGTGAAAAGTGAAAGTGAGGTCGCTCAGTCGTGTCTGAGTCTTAGCGACCCCATGGACTGCAGCCCACCAGGCTCCTCCGTCCATGGGCAAGAGTACTGGAGTGGGGTGCCACTGCCTTCTCCGATTAATGTGTCTAGCTAAGTATATTTAGGATCACTTTCATAGCCTTGCCTAACCAATAGGTAGATCCTAAAAGATAGGGAAAGGCAAGTGACAGGATGGTCACTTGTTTTGGATTCAGACAGTTCAGAAAAGGCCTTGATAAAGAAAATAGGAAGAAACCGAATGAAACTTGTAGGTGGTGGAGTGATTTATTTAGATGTTCACCAGAAGAAATATCCACAATGAGAGTGTCCTCAGTGCATTTTTGTTTTCTTGGGTTAAACTGGATAGAAGTAAGAGAGAATCAGGGCTTCCCTGGCGGCACAGTGGTAAAAAAATCCACCTGGCATTGTAAGAGCTGCAGGTTCGATCCCTATGTTGGGAAGATCCCCTGGAAAAGGACATGGAACACACTTCAGTATTCTTGCCTGGGAAATCCCATGGACAGAGGAGCTTGGTGGGCTACAGTCCATGGGGTTGCAAAAGGGTTGGACACAAATTAGCGACTAAACAACAAGAAAGAATGATCTGACAGAGTGGGAGAGGGTACTGGATCAAAAGACCATAACGCTTAATGAGATTTCAAAACCTGAAAATTAAGAATTAGGAAGACAGAACAAAAAAATAAAAGACTTCTTATTTTCTGAAATGTCTGTATTTTCTCCCATCGCGCTTGAGTGTGCGTGTGCATACACTCACATACGCGCACACACATACACACACACACAATCTTTAATCATTTCAGAGGTTATCTAGTTTACAATTCTACCATCTTCCTCTTCAAGATAAAAGTCATAAAATATCAAGGTAATATTTGAAGATGAACAATATATTTAAATCATTGCAAACTTTCATCAAAGTAATGACTAGTCATTCGTAAACATTATAAAATGTTCTATTTAATCATCTTAGCACTAAATGTGTGTGTGTGTGTGTGTGTGTGTGTGTGTGTATTACATCCAGTAATTAACCAACCACTGGAAGTTACAGGAGGAATGAAGTGGCATCCCATTCCTTCACAGTCAAGACTCTCCACATCAAAGCCCACGGTACACTGAAGCCTCTTGTAGGATTTTCTCGACTCGAGAATATATACTTATTATGGTAGGAACTATCTATAATTGCATTTCTGGGAGGTAGAGGATTACCCTCAAGACTAGATACTATTAGTAGATATAAAGCTTACAAAAAATCTAGGTGGAGATTTAAACTCCATGTGTGCATATGTGCTCAGTCATGTCCAACTCTTTGCAACCCGTGGACTATAGCCCAAACTGAGAAATGTTCAGTGTTTATCAACGTAAGACAAAAGGTACACCTTATCTTGATTCATGGACTTACAATCCAGGTTCCTAAGCAATATTGTTCTTCACAGCATCAGGCGTTACTTTCACCACCAGACACATCCACAAGTGAGTGTCATTTTCTCTTTGGGCCAGATGCTTCATTCGTTCTGGATTAGTAATGGCCCTCTGCTCTTCCCAAGTAGCATATTGCACAGCTTCCAACCTGGGGCAGGGGGTTTCAGCTTCCAGTGTCATATATTTTTACCTTTTCATACTGTTGGTAGGGTTCTTATGGCAAGAATACTGGAGTGGTTTGTCATTCCCTCCTCTGGTGGACTACATTTTGTCAGAACTCTCCACTATGATCTAGCTGTCTTCAGATCAGCCCTGAATTTTAGGCTAAAAAAATCACTATGGAAATTGTCTCAGATATAATATTTAAAATTTTACACAGACTTTTAAGGTTTTTATTCTGCAGGGAAATAGAAAGTATTCCAGTTTTATTTTAAGTAAAACTGGTTTGTATTCCTGGTTTTATAAAAATATAACACAAAATTTATTACAAGAATGACGTATCAATCTCACAGAACATGTTCAGTTCAGTTCAGTCACTCAGTTGTGTCCGACTCTGCAATACCATGAATTGCAGCACCCCAGGCCTCCCTGTCCATCACCAACTCCCAGAGTTCACTTAAACTCATGTTCATCGAGTTGGTGATGCCATCCAGCCATCTCATCCTCTGACGTCCCCTTCTCCTCCTGCCCCCAATCCCTCCCAGCATCAGAGTCTTTTCCAATGAGTCAATTCTTCGCATGAGGTGACCAAAGTACTGGAGTTTCAGCTTTAGCATCATTCCTTCCAAAGAAATCCCAGGGCTGATCTCCTTCAGAATGGACTGGTTGGATCTTCTCGCAATCCAAGGGACTCTCAAGAGTCTTCTCCAACACCACAGTTCAAAAGCATCAATTCTTCGGTGCTCAGCTTTCTTCACAGTCCAACTTTCACATGCATGCATGACCACCGGAAAA
>SJYX01006565.1:133671-154909 GCA_006410675.1 Oreotragus oreotragus | reverse complement strand
CCATAAGGGTGGTGTCATCTGCATATCTGAGCTTACTGATATTTCTCCTGGCAATCTTGATTCTAGCTTGTGCTTCTTCCAGCCTGGCATTTCTCATGATGTACTCTGCGTATAAGTTAAACAAGCAGGGTGACAATATACAGCCTTGACGTACTCCTTTTCCTATTTGGAACCAGTCTGTTGTTCCATGTTCAGTTCTAATTGTTGCTTCCTGACCTGCATACAGATTTCTCAAGAGGCAGGTCAGGACGGGGGAGCCTGGTGGGCTGCCGCCTATTGGGTCGCACAGAGTCGGACATGACTGAAGCGACTTAGCAGCAGCAGCAGCAGCAGGTCAGGTAGTCTGGTATTCCCATCTCTTTCAAAATTTTCCACAGTTTATTGTGATCCACACAGTCAAAGGCTTTGGCATAGTCAATAAAGCAGAAGTAGATGCTTTTCTGGAACTCTCTTGCTTTTTCGATGATCCAGGGTTGTTGGCAATTTGATCTCTGGTTCCTTTGCCTTTTCTAAAACCAGCTTGAACATCTGGAAGTTCATGGTTCACGAAGTTACTAGAGTTCAATTATTTAATCAGCTCCCTGTATATCACAAATGAATACTGATTTTCAGCATTCATTGTGACCATTAGAATGAAACAAACAGGTCTGTAAATTCTTTTAGAATTGTCTAGTGATTAAGTATTTTGAATCCATTCAATCTACAGAAGATCCAAACATAAAAGCATCACTTAAATTAGAATAAGTTATCCTTTCCTGATTTAAATATAGTGGGAATAATTCTTTATGTCTATAAAATTTACAGATCATTTCCAAATAAGCCTAGGATATTTGAACAATTTGAAGACCTTGGAATATCTTTCTGTACACAACTTCAATTTTCAACAGTCTAATCATTTATTTAATTCCCTTTTGTTGCTGAAGTTTGAAGTGTGGGACTTTAGTCACAAACCTAGCTTGACAGACTGCTTAAATCTAATTAATAATTATCATATCCAACATGAATTTCACTTTCCCTAGAAATGAAAAAGAAATTCACTATATTTTAAATGGAAGAAACTCGCTAAAATTAACATATATTTTGCAAAAGTTTTGTAAAATCAATTTAAATTAATTCAACTTGCAATGATATGGACCTACCCTCAAATTACTTATAGTATTTAGACAGCATTTTAATAATAAGCATGCTAACTAAAAATGTCATTATGATAGTAAAATTATTTCTCAACAAGGATAGCTGTCATTTAATCATTGGCATTTAAGTATGTGCTAAAAGTGTACCAGCATTTTATGCATGATATTTTATTTAACAATCAAAATAACCCTGCTAGTTCTATTAGCAAAGAAATAACTGAGTCTCCAAAAAGTAAAAAAATCTTGCCCCAGATTTTACAACTCCTTTGTGGCTGAGTCAAGATTAGTTAACAGGCCTGCCCATTTGGAATGGGTAAAACCTTTACATAGTGGTATATATCCCTCTTTCTTGGAAATAAAATTAAAGTTTGATTATTAAATATGAAAATTTTTATTTACTTGATAAACTTAAGATGATCTCAAATCAAGCATTGTCCCCTAAATTAAGTAAGCATTGTCCCACCAGTAAGTTGTTTCTGGTATGAGAGTTGGACTATAAAGAAGGTTGAAACCTGAAGAACTGATGCTTTCAAACTGTGCTTTTGGAGAAGACTCCTGAGAGTCCCTTAGACTGCAGGAAGATCAAACTAGTTAATCCTAAAGGAAGTCAACCCTGAATATTCACTGGATGGACTGATTCTAAAGCTGTAAAGAACAAACTCATTGAAAAAGACCCTAATGCTGGGAAAGATTGCAGGCAAAAGGAGGAGGAGGTGGCAGAGAATGAAATGGTCAGATAACATCATTGATTCAATGGACATAAATCTGAGCAAACTCTGGGAGACAGTGAAAGACAGGGGAGCCTGGTGTGCTGCCATCCATGGGGTCACAGAGACTTGGACACTACTCAGTGACTGAACAGCGACAGAAATTTGTTTCCACATGATACGTAAATCACAATGCTTTAGAAACGTGTGTGTGTGTGTGTGTGTGTGTGTGTGTGTGTGTGTGTGTGTTAAAAACAAAGACATGAACCAATGTGACTTTTTTCTTCTGAGTTTGTATGATGCCCTACAAGTTTAGAGTCCACAGGACTCTTAGGTATCTTGTGGACAAAGGCATGCTGTTTCTCTTCTATAACTACTAGAATGGCTATGATAACTAAGGCAGAAATAGAGGTTAAATTTAATATTTGTGCCAACCTTTAATACTATTTTCAGAATCCTCAGGGGTATGACATTCAATCGTGTGAGATTAGGGAGAGGAGCACACAGCTCATAAAAAGCAAAAATGTAATAAGCCAGTAATACATTCCACCACATTTGAAAGGAAAATAGCCAAATCTTAAAACATGCAACCTTTAGGTGGGGTTTTGATGAAAATGCATCTCTAAGGCATTAGGCAGAAGGCGATGTTAAAAGTTTCTTCTCTTAATTATCTCATTCTTTATGGCTTCAGTTTTATTATTATAAAATATTCTTCTAAAGAAAAAGAAATATAGGTTTGCTGTGCTAGAATAAGACTGTAATCAGCTTAGAATACATGAGTCAGACTGTGTATCTAAGATTAATTGTGTTTTCTTGATACTTTATAACCAAATGGACTACTCCTTCCACATCAGCTTTTGGCCTGCCTCTGTAAACCATAACTGTAAGAATTAAGAGAAAAATTGTAAACTCTCAGATACATTCCCCAACATTTCTTAAGTGTTCTGCCCTTTCAGCAGATTATTTCATATATTTAGTAAGAGTTTTCTTTCATTGTTTGTTATTTGCGAGCACACACACAAACTTCCTGCCTCCTGCCTCACACACACCACATATACATACCAAAGGGAGGAAAAAAAACAAAACAGATCATTATATATTCTAGAACTCTTCTACCACCAAGAAATGTTGGATAGCACTGAGGATTAGAAAATAATCAACTTATTAAACTTTTTTTGCAGACAGGTAATATTTTAAAAAATTTACTTAAACTGAGCACACACTAGGTGCTGGGAGCCAGCATGAAGAATTCCATCTGTGACAAGGTCATGCGGCAGAGCCCTGATGGCAGGGCTAATCAGACCTCAGGTTTTTCCCCTGGTATTTCCTGAGCATGTACCTCCAAAAATAAGAATCTGCCTGCTTTTCCACTCTTCTGACATTCTCTGGAAAAAGTTAACTCAGGGCTTTAGTCTAACTCTCTAGCTTGCCTAACAGGTTCCCCAGGACTCTTACAGCTTGTGAATTGCTTACAGCCCCCCAACCGCGAGGGGCACAAAGCTTAAAAGCATCTTAAAGATACAGAGCCTTTTCTAAAGAGTTAAAAATTATATTGGTAGAGGGTTTTCACTGTTGACTCAATGATTGCTGCCAGGCCTCCATATTCTTTATCTTTTAGGCACCTGGGAGGATGTTAATCAATGTAAATGGGATATGGAAAAAGATATATAGTAGTTTTGATGTTAGCAACACTAGACTTTTGAGTTAATTACTTTTCTTTTGTTATAAATCACTGTACTCCTTTTTCTTGTTATAAGTTGCTGTATCTTTGCTATGTAAGAATGTAACTTTATTTAGTGTTTTTCTGAGAGTGGCACCAGACTTTGGCACTCTTCTGGTTGACAAACCCTTATCAGAAAAAGGCTGTAAAATGTTAAATGGCCCATTTTGGCCGGAAGATGATGTAAATCACCTAAGACTTGTGTGTACAACTAGGTATGCAGAGAGAAAAGCCTGGTTTTGATGAGTCTGGGCTGCTAACATTGCATAACTTTGTATTACCCATTGATCTCTATGTACAATCAAAAAGGTATAAAAGGCCTTTCTAGACAATAGAAGCTGGGCCAGTCATTGGAAGGACTGGTTTCCCCGTGTCTCCTCTTTACTCTAATTTCAGGCTGAATTCCCATCTGGGTCATGAAGGCTTGCCATGTCTACTTACTTGTCCCGGCTTCTAAGATCCGAAAGAGAGAGAGCCCAAGGCTGGGCACTCTCCGATATTCAAACGGGCGCTGGCGGCCTAACATAGATGGTGCAAGTTCCTTGTCTGGAACTTTACTGGCTTTCCGCGTAAACCAAGTTATTCAGCCTCTTTTCGCCACTTAATTTTCCTACTACACTATTTTTTCCTAATCTAATATTTCTAATTAAATAAATAAATAAGTTTTTTCCTCGTCTATTCCGTCTCCCATTCAAATCACCCTGGATCCACCGGGGCTGGACCCCAGAAACTAGGGAATTGTGGATTAATCCCTCTTTAAATGACTAAGACCAATTTTGAAAGTGGACAGCAGTGAGAAGTGATCACTTCAGTTCAGTTGCTTAGTTGTGTCCAACTCTTTGCGACCCCATGGACTGCAGCATGCCAGGCCTCCCTGTCCATCACCAACTACCTGAGTTTACCCAACCTCATGTCCACTGAGTTGGTGACGCCATCCAACCATCTCATCCTCTGCTGTCCCCTTCTCCTCCCACCTTCAATCTTTCCTAGCATCAAGGTCTTTTCCAATGAGGTAGTTCTTCACATCAAGTNCAGTCATTGGAAGGACTGGTTTCCCCGTGTCTCCTCTTTACTCTAATTTCAGGCTGAATTCCCATCTGGGTCGTGAAGGCTTGCCATGTCTACTTACTTGTCCCGGCTTCTAAGATCCGAAAGAGAGAGAGCCCAAGGCTGGGCACTCTCCGATATTCAAACGGGCGCTGGCGGCCTAACATAGATGGTGCAAGTTCCTTGTCTGGAACTTTACTGGCTTTCCGCGTAAACCAAGTTATTCAGCCTCTTTTCGCCACTTAATTTTCCTACTACACTATTTTTTCCTAATCTAATATTTCTAATTAAATAAATAAATAAGTTTTTTCCTCGTCTATTCCGTCTCCCATTCAAATCACCCTGGATCCACCGGGGCTGGACCCCAGAAACTAGGGAATTGTGGATTAATCCCTCTTTAAATGACTAAGACCAATTTTGAAAGTGGACAGCAGTGAGAAGTGATCACTTCAGTTCAGTTGCTTAGTTGTGTCCAACTCTTTGCGACCCCATGGACTGCAGCATGCCAGGCCTCCCTGTCCATCACCAACTACCTGAGTTTACCCAACCTCATGTCCACTGAGTTGGTGACGCCATCCAACCATCTCATCCTCTGCTGTCCCCTTCTCCTCCCACCTTCAATCTTTCCTAGCATCAAGGTCTTTTCCAATGAGGTAGTTCTTCACATCAAGTAACCAAAAAATTGAAGTTTCAGCTTCAGCATCAGTCCTTCCATTGAATATTCAGGACTGATTTCCTTTAGGATGGACTGNATTCCGTGATCTTAGTATTTTGAATGTTGAATTTTAAGCCAGACTTTTCACTCTTCTCTTTCACCTTCATCAAGAGGCTCTTCAGTTCCTCTCTGCTTTCTGCCATAAAGTTGGTGTCTTCTGCATATCTGGGGTAATTGATATTTCTCCCAGCAATCTTGATTCCAGCTTGTGCTTCATCCAGCCCAACATTTCTCTGCATATAAGTTATGATGTACTCTACATATAGGTTAAATAAGCAGGATGACAACATACAGCCTTGATGTACTCCTTTCCCGACTTGGAACCAGTCTGTTGTTCCATGTCCGGTTCTAACTGTTGCTTCCTGATCTGCATACAGATTTCTCAGAAGGCAGGTCAGGTGGTCTGGTTTTCCCATATCTTTCACAATTTTCCACAGTTTGTTGTGATCCACACAGTCAATGGCTTTGGTATAGTCAATAAAGCAGAAGTAGATGTTTTTCTGGAACTCTTTTTTTGATGAAAAAAGGAAGAGAAGTGATCAAGGGACCTGCTATTTCCCAAAGTAAGTCTGTTAACTACAGATCCTTTAATGTAAAATAACCCATTTCAAATCACACACACAAATAGAACATATACAATTTTGGCTGCTATCTAAAGAATGCATTCATATTTCTTTTCTAGGAATTAAACTACATGGCTGTAAATATAAAATTGGCATCTGTGTAAAGCATATTTAAACATCAGTCTGAAAGAAAAAAAATAAAACACAGCTGTTGCTATGTGATATTTATGTATATGTGTGTGTGCATGCAGGAGGTGTAAGAAAGATTATACTCTATAAATTACCTAGAAATAATGCAAATATTCAGAAAGAGTACTGGACCAGGAGTGAAAAGACGATCTAGGTTCCAATCCTGCAGTTTTATGTACATAGGCAGCCACTTAATTTCCTTGCGACTCTGTCCTCCAGTAAGAATCTGTTTGAAATTCTGTCTTCTAATATTCCAACTATGTAAGTTTTACATTCTTATGATCTTTTTTTCTTTTCTAGTCATTTCTGATGGTACTACTGAATAGGAGAAAATACAGTAAAGACATCCAGTAGGTGTTAAAAAACAAAAACAAAAGTAAAAAGAAACAAACAAGAACTATTCACACCTTACAGGGTAGTTACAAAGTAGCTTCAAATACACGTTCAACCAAACTTAGATTATCACTTTAAAATACCACTGTTCTAGAATTTAGAATACAGATATTTTATAGAGCAATGGAAGTTCAAATCAGTGTGCTCTCACTTGTGTATACTTTTCACTCATGTTTGACGGTATAAGATTCTTCTATTTAACACCTTCTTCATAGAATTTTACACTAGGCTAGTTAATTCTACTCTGTGAATCAAGAAAGACTGAACTGTAGTTTCAGTAGTCAGTTTACCTAAAAATAGCTATGATCTATTGCCCTAAATTTTTGCATCTGAATAAGTAAACAAATTGCAGTTTAAAGTCTCTATAAGTTAAATTTGTATAACTATTTTCCTAGAAAGAACAGGATATTCAGACTTAGAAATACATATATGACACACATATATTCATCTACATACAAGACATACATATTGCATAAATTAAGTGCTAAGATTTTTCTCCAAATTACAAACCTGTTTCACATTTGAAAAAGACTCCAAATTCTGTAACATTTGGAAGAAAACAACAATAAAAGCCAGTTAAAAATACCCTGTGTCTTATTCTCTGATATTAAGAAATACCTTTCTAATGAACAATGAATACTTTACAGTTATTCATTACAAGAATTAATAATCATACTACTACAAAGATTCCCAGATTATACTCAAAGTACTGTCAAAATCTAAGGAGTTATCAGATACCATATATCCGTTCACTGTTGAAAAATCCAATTCATTTAACTGTATTTAAATGTAAATAATTTATTTTATAAATTTGTTTTTATAATTACAAGTTTATATAAAATTTGCTCAAAAAAAAAAGTACAGAGCCAGCTATTTTTAAACCAGGTAATCATAGTGAGATCAATATGAAAAATATCTACATATAAATAAAGTATAAATAGAGGTATTTAGAATTTAATTTTTCTTAAGAGTATATTTATATCCAAACTTCATAATAGCATATATTATTGAAACATATTTAAATATATGTGTGTCATTCACTTCAAAGTATTTTTAATGAGCTTTTTATATTAGAATCATTTTAGGTTTACAAAATTAAGGTGAAGATAGTATAGAGAGTTCCCATCTACCCCACACCCAAATATTTTACATTAGTGTGGTACAATTAATTAACCAATATTGAGTCACTGTTATTAACTGAAGTCCATACTTCACTTAGGTTTCTTCAGTTTTCCCCTACTGTTCTTATTGATTCCAGAATTCTATCCAAGACACTAGATTACATTTAATGGTCATGTCTCCTTAGACTCCTCTAGATTATGGCATTTTCTCAGATTTTCTTTGGTTTTTGATAACTTTGAGAATTTTGAGGATTTCTGGTCAGATTTTTTTTGTAGCATGCCCCTCAACTTGGGACATGAGTACACAGGAGTAATTTTGTCTTAAGGAGGAAGACGACAGAGGCCAACTGCCATTTTCATCGCATCACAGCAAGGGTATAGTATCAGCATGAGTTATCACTTATCACTTGTTAACCCTGATTAGTATGATGTAGTGTTTGTCTGGTTTTTCCATGTCAAGTTATTCTTTTGTTTTCTACTTTTTATACTGTACACTTTGGAAGAAAGTCTAAATGAAGTTAAAACTTAAGGAAAGGAGAATTATGCTACCCATCTTTAAGACTGAAGAATTGAATAGCAATATAAATTATTTGGAATTATTTTGACTGGGAGATTTATCTATCCTACATTATTCACTAGTTAGCTGATTAGTTTATATCAGTATAACTTTATGGATATTTATTTTATACTTTGGGTTATAATCCAATACCACTTTACTTATTTTTTTGCTCAAATTCTTCCAGCTTTGGTCATTGACAACTGTTTTGTATGTCCCTTATAGCCCTTTGATAGACTCCATCATTTCAGGTTTTAACATTTATGATCAATTCCTTAGTTTCTGGCACACAAAATGATCCTATCCCCCATCCTAGACTCAGTTATTTCTACAATGAGCCCTGGTTCTTTTCACTGAAGAATGGTTTTATAAACCAAGATCTAGGTGTTGAATAGCAACAGAGATTTAAAATGCAATTTTAGATGTTTGCCAAATATTTTCATCATAAAATTAATAATAAAAGTTTTGTTTCTATCCATAAGCTTTATTTATATAAATAATACATAATTATTTAATAATTTGGAATTGCTATAATTTTCACCTGCTCTCAAGTTGTCTAAAACAAACCCCTCAGTGTGGTGAAGAGCAGAAAAGACCTCTAAACATAAAGGGAGCTTCTTCAGTTACCCAAGAGCATGTGATTCCTGGAACATTTCCCAGGAGTGATTATTTTAGAACACAATCCAGCGACATAGGCCTTTACATCACAGATCTTGAGAGGCTGCCTGGGCCCTCTATGAATATAGTAGCATCCTATCACCTGGAATCAGACAAAGGAAAACACTGACAGTTCTGCAGAGTCTAATTATTATATATATATATTCAGAGTTTATGCTTAATTCCCTTATATAGTTGTTTTTTTTTTAATATAAAACTTCTCATATACACCACAGAGAAGGCAATGGCAACCCCCTCCAGTACTCTTGTCTGGACAATCCCATGAATGGAGGAGCCTGGTAGGCTGACGTCCATGGGGTCACTAGGAGTTGGACAAGACTGAGTGACTTTACTTTCACTTTTCACTTTCACGCACTGGAGAAGGAAATGGCAACCCACTCCAGCGTTCTTGCCTGGAAAGTTCCAGGGACAGAGGAGCCTGGTAGGCTGCCATCTATGGGGTTGCACAGAGTCGGACATGACTGAAGCGACTTAGCAGCAGCAGCAGCATATACACCAGGAAGTAGTACAGTGGATGTATATAAAATAAGTCAGAGTCAAATTTAAATAGTCTCATGGTATATTGGAATTGGAAACAATTTTTTTCAAGTGTTTTATCAAAAATATTACATAATTAAGAGTTTCTTCATACCAAGTTTCTTCAATTAAGAGTTTCTTCTTACCAAGTTAGTTTCTTTGCAAGCAGTAATTAAGTGAAACTAGAAAGAGTACTGGCTTTGAAATTAGTAGCCCAAGGACTGACCTGGACCTCTGGACACTTTCAAACTGGGTTATCTTTAATAAGTCCCTGAAACTCAGAAACTTTAGTATCCTTTATAAAATGGAGGAACTGAACCAGATGATTTCAAAGTCTTAAGTTCTTAAATCCTATGGTACCAGTATCCTGAAAATTTGCTAGATATTAAATATGTCATTTTATGAGCAACAAGGAGTGTCATAAAATCACAAATACACACACACACACACAAAGAGTATCAAAATTTTTCCTAACTTGGTGTAAGAGCCTAACTCCATTTTTGATGTTCAACTATTTACTTATTAACAAAAACATTTAGACTTGCACCCTTCCTTTCTCTGCTAATACACACGCAGAAATATTTTATATTTTCTTTATATATACAAAACGAGTCACTGGTGGCAAGTTTGAATTCCCCAGGCCTTGCCTTGGATGGAATAATTGTCCAGCCCCACTCATTAGCTCCCATGAGGGCCCAACCCTTTCTTTGCTCTTTGCATATGCCTTTCCACCCTGCCTTACACATACCTTTCCTCTCTCCAGAAGTCCCTTATGTGACTAATAAATCTTTTTTCAAATTATTTGCTGTTTAAAGTGACATCAGCTTCCATGTCCAATATTTTAACTGAGATAAGATCCCTTCCATCTCTGTGGAGAGATTACTAACACGCTACTAAACATTACTTCATTTATCATTTAAGAAAAATTATACTAATTTACGTGATGGAGGAGCCTGCTGGGCTACACTCCATGGGGTCACGAAGAGTCAGACACGACAGAGCGACTTCATGATGACATGATACTAATTCACATTATATTCTCAAAAGATGGCCCTGTCTCAGTACCTTGAAAGGAGAGAAAATTTAACTTCCTTTTCTACTTCAGAAAAAGAAGTCATGACTGTTTTTTGCCCTTAAAGTGTGGTGTAAAATTGTTTGGGGAATGTTATTCTACTATCATTTGGTTCAACTGATAGTTATCTTTTAAAAATGTATATAATTAATAGACGAAAATGCACTACGAAGAAGATTCTCTCAATGGAACTCTACTTGAGAAATTGCTCATGATCTTAGAAATCAATGTGTGTTAGTTGCTGAGTCATGTCTGACTCTTTACAACCCCATGAACTCTAGCCCACCAGACTCCTCTGTGCATGGAATTCTTCAGGCAAGAATACTGGGGTGTTTTGCCATGCCCTTCTCCAAGGGATCTTCATGACCCAGGGATCGAAACTGGTTCTCCCGCATTGTAGGCAGATTCTTTACCATTTGAGCTACCTAGGAAGGCTTCCCTGGTGGCTCAGAGGGTAAAGCATCTGCCAGCAATGCAAGAGACCTGAGTTCGATCCCTGGATCAGGAAGATCCCCTGGAGAAGGAAACGGCAACCCACTCCACTACTCTTGCCTGGAAATCCCATGGACAGAGAAGCCTGGCAGACCACAGTCCATGAGGTCACAAAGAGTCAGACACGACTGAGTGACTTCACTTTCACTTTTCAGGAAGACCCTAGAAATCAATGAACAAGGTTTAATAAATGTATTTGTTTATGCTTTTATTCAAGGTAAGGGCATAAAAACAAGAAGTTATGTCACATTACATCAATATGATTTTTCTGATCCTAGAATCCTATTCCATAGGGACAGAAGCACCATTACATGTTAATTTTCATTTCCTTAAAACCAATTGGGACGTATGCTAAATTTTTAACTGTAATGAGTTTACTGTGAGGAGAATCAAGGCTGAGGACTGCCACTTTTGAGGACCAGGCATGCACTCATGCAGCAATAATGAACTGGTCTGCACAAAAGACAATACAGTAAGAATAGGCATGAAGGAAAAGTTTGATATTAGAGAGAAATGAATGCTAGAAGAGAGAAGTGAGTGAGAAAGAAAACTGCTCTAAGACAATTCAATTGCTGTTAGAGTTAGTTTTATTTTAGTAATTTTCTTTCATTACCTTCTTTATATTCATAAAATGAAAGTTTTTTAGAGCTCCACTAAATGAGTTTTTAGTTCCTGTATCCAGACTAAGCTTCCCACCTGGTGCAGTAGTAAAAAACCTACCTGCCAATATAGGGGAGTCAGGTTTGATCCCTGGGTTGGGAAGATCCCCTGGAAGAGGAAACGGCAACCCACCCCAGTATTCTTGCCTGGAAAATTTCATGGACAGTGGAGCCTGGTAGGCTACAGTCCATAGGGTTGCAAACAGTAGGACACAACTAAGGAACCAAGCATGCACTCATTCAGCCTAAAGGCTAAAATACCAAGATAGCTGTACAATATCAGCACAATGTTTGGCATTGTGAGGCTCGTGTGCATACTTATAGTCTGTAGTCCGGTATGAATTCTTCAATCAATAGAAAATTAAATCTGGCCTTGCTTTTGGTTATTTGAAAATGTTTAAAAGTTTTTCCTCTGTTTTATCAGAAACATATAAAGAATTATAAATCTGAATTAATGAGCTATTTTTATCAAGAACTTTTAGGAACTAAAATTAAAGAGCAAAATTGAATACAGACCAATCTATTAGGCAATATTATACCTATATTAATAATTCATTATAATTTGAGTGATTCTGTCTAGATCCTTATGCTTTCAGTGTTACCCACCTTCTATTGAACTCAATTCTGTCATCAGTGGCTGATTAAAACACTGACTCTCAGTGAGTGTCATTCTCCTAGAAAGTCACCAACACCCACCCAATTTTTTACAAATTGTTTTGTAAAAAAACAATTATTTCCTCTCTCTTAATCAGTCCTGTAAATGTTCTTGGCGATTTCAGTATGCTTGGAAATGATGCTTCCAATTTCACGTCACTATTTCCTTATCTCCTCCCTACCAATGATGTCATCCCCAACCTCTCTTCAGGCATCTACTTCCATGGTTACAAGATAGATTTTGCTAAATGCAGTCTTCACTTTTCCAGTCGGACACGACTGAGCGACTGAACTGAACTGAACACAGTTTTCACTGTTTTTCACATCTGTTTTGCTCCTAAACCCTCCAGACATATCCTTGGTTCCATGGTCCCTTTTTGTAATAACATCCTCAAACGCCTCCTCAATTCCCTTGCCAAACACTTTATACCATTATAAAGTCATGATTACCTGACATCAATTTTGTTCTTATTGCTACAGGTAATCCAACTAAACTTCCTTAGTCAGTTTGCTCTGACTCTCTA
Source organism: Oreotragus oreotragus (assembly GCA_006410675.1). Taxonomy (NCBI): domain Eukaryota; kingdom Metazoa; phylum Chordata; class Mammalia; order Artiodactyla; family Bovidae; genus Oreotragus; species Oreotragus oreotragus. The sequence continues at coordinate 142,170 of SJYX01006565.1, read as the reverse complement.
TGATTTAATTTCATAGCTCCTCCTTCCCTCTCAAATACCTGGTATACCTTCCCTTCTCCTTACTCTCAACCCATGAATTAGTCTCAGTTCAGTTCAGTTCAGTTCAGTCACTCAGTCGTGTCTGACTCTTTGCGACCCCATGAATCGCAACATGCCAAGCCTCCCTGTCTATCACCAACATCCGGAGTTCACTCAGACTCACGTCCATCGAGCAATCAAAAAAACAATTGCTACATATTTTCCACTGCACTCTTATTACTTTAATGATTCTTAAAACACATATAAGCCAACCTCTCTAATTAAATCTCACTCTTTTCCTGACTACCTGAAGATACCAATTTTTCAGGAATCTTCTCTATCCTGAATGTCAGTTTTTCTTTAATGATTTCCATAAGCCTACTAAGATGTACAGTTTAGTACAGTACCTACTAAGTGCAGTATTTTCCATCTTAAATGTAAAAACAAGAAGTGACTGTTCAAAAGTTGCACATGAAATGCCTGAGGTCAACTTAATATTATATTTCTAAAGAGTAAATGAACCAAATTCTTCAGACAATAAAAAAAAATTTAGGAAAACAAAAACTAGCAAACTGTGAAAATTATTCATAACCCATCTCATCCTATGAGCACATTTTATATTTCATTCATATACCAATAAATTTTAAAAGAGAAGAGTAGAGAGTGATTACAAAATCAGCACTCTAGAAATATAAGACTAATATAAGACTTAGATAAAGGGTATGACACTCAGTCGTGTCTGACTCTTTGCGACCCCATGAATCGCAACATGCCAAGCCTCCCTGTCTATCACCAACATCCGGAGTTCACTCAGACTCACGTCCATCGAGCAATCAAAAAAACAATTGCTACATATTTTCCACTGCACTCTTATTACTTTAATGATTCTTAAAACACATATAAGCCAACCTCTCTAATTAAATCTCACTCTTTTCCTGACTACCTGAAGATACCAATTTTTCAGGAATCTTCTCTATCCTGAATGTCAGTTTTTCTTTAATGATTTCCATAAGCCTACTAAGATGTACAGTTTAGTACAGTACCTACTAAGTGCAGTATTTTCCATCTTAAATGTAAAAACAAGAAGTGACTGTTCAAAAGTTGCACATGAAATGCCTGAGGTCAACTTAATATTATATTTCTAAAGAGTAAATGAACCAAATTCTTCAGACAATAAAAAAAAATTTAGGAAAACAAAAACTAGCAAACTGTGAAAATTATTCATAACCCATCTCATCCTATGAGCACATTTTATATTTCATTCATATACCAATAAATTTTAAAAGAGAAGAGTAGAGAGTGATTACAAAATCAGCACTCTAGAAATATAAGACTAATATAAGACTTAGATAAAGGGTATGACATGAATAATTTACTCATCATAAAAGGAAAACATCATATTTTAGCCCAATGCCTCTCTTTTCACGTTTAACTGAATAAGATTATTTTTTTCCAGATTTTTAATATACACTTAGAATGATCTGTGATGTTGATCCAGTCTATGTACAATCTTGGTAAAGCAGTTTTTATTCTTTTAGAACTAGTTACCATTGTAAGTAGCATTTTTTATCCCTATTAGTTTGACAAGTTACATTTTTTTTCTGATAATTGATTATAAAAATAACAGATAAAAACAGATAGGGAACATTTAGCTTCTAGAATCTGAATTCAGAAGTAGTACTAATTGCTTGTTTTGCTTACTTATGTCTTTCTCTTACTTGTTTACTATATTATTTGCTCACATACATAATCTTTCTGTGCCAAATATAGCTAAGAAGAAAGATATATATGTTTGGAAATTAGCTCTGATTTTGTTTTGGACACTAATCAGAGAATTTGATTTATCCAAATTCCTTCCAAGAATATTTGACCTTTAAATGAATAATGTAGAATTCCATTCCATTTACATTTTCAAATGTATTTCATAACTAAATAAAAATGTAACATAATTTTATATTTAAAGTGTTCTGTATTGGATGCTGAATATATATATATATAAAACACAAATAAGGATTTGTAAAATGTTTCTAAATGGATTTTGGTTTTTGGCTTCACGAATAAGGGATTTAGAAGTCACCATTCTGTCCTAACAACAAGAATAAAGCTGAACAGAACCAACTTCTTGGATTCATAAGAGAGGTGAAGACATAGGACAAACCTTTGCCCCAAGATTGGAGAAACAGGTGAATATGTGGCATCATGCCTCCCTTGAGCATAGATTCTCAGCAGAAGTAAAAACTGCCTTGCAAGACATTAAAGAAAATACTTTAGAAAATGATCAGTACCCCAAAAGCATGCCTTCACGCCCTCACCAGTCATCTCACCTTGCCCCCATAAGCATCCTAACTTCCAACCACATGGATTCACTTTGCCTGTTTTTTTATCTTTGTATGAATGAAATTACCCAGTATACTCAGTTTTTGAAAATCCATTGAGCTATATATTTAAGGTATTTTATTTTTTAGCTTAGTTAATAATATTGCTCCTATACCAACTTCTTGGGTTTGGTATTTATCCAAAAGAGTTGAAAATTTATATACACACAAATATCTGTACATGGATGTTTATGGGAGCTTTATTCATCATTGCCCAAGACTGGAGGCCACGAAGATGTCCTTTAACAGGTGAATGGATAAATAAAAGGTGGTTACATCCAAACAATGGAATATTTCTCAATGCTAAAATAAATGAATATTCAAGACATGATAAGAAATGTCATCTGTCCATGTGATTTTCCAGGCAAAAGTACTGTAGTGGGTTGCCATTTCCTTCTCCAGGGGATCTTCCCAAACCAGGGGTTGAACCCATGTCTCCCACATTGCAGATAGACGCTTTATTGTCTGAGCCACCAGGGAAGCATATAAGGTATGTAGGAAACTCAAATGCATATTAATAAGTAAAAGAATTAACCTGGAAAGACTACATACTATATGATTTCAACTACTAAATGATATTCTGAAAAAGACAAAATCTTGGGAGACAATCAAATGATCAATACTTGCCAGACTTTGGTGGGATAAAGACAAAGAGCACAATTTCAGGGCAGTGAAAATAATTTAAGAATGGTTCCATGTATTTATACATATATTTGTCCAAACCCACAGAATGTTCAACACCAAGCGATCTAATGTAAATATGGGCTTTGGATGATTAAGATATTTCAATACAAGTAATCACTTGTAACAAATGCACCACTTTGTTGAGTGATGTTGTTAATGGGGAAAGCTGCGCATGTATGAAATAGTGAAATATGAGAAAGGTCTGTACCTTCCTCTCAAGTTACTGTAAACCTTGGCTCTAAAAAAAACCTTGAGAAGGTAGACAATTTTTCTCTTTCATTTACAGCAAATATTAATCATATCTTTGTCTTCATCATTCTGTTTAGTGCATAGAAAAACTCAGAATATGCAATATGGTGTCACTTTCTTTGACATATAGGTTATTCTTAAATGTAAAAAAGTTTCTGAAATATTAAATTTAATATTTATATAATCTTTCTAACAATAATATTATTAAGATATAATATTGATACTTTGAATAATAAAAATTATTTTCGTCATGAAAATTTAAATAAGTTTTGCTAGCATCATGTCATCATAAGTACCCACAGTACAATCTAAAACAGTGCTTGACTTACATCAGGAGGCAAAAAATTTCCAAGTAAAACTAAACATTAAAATTCAAATAATTTAAATGTATAAATCTTAACATGAACAGCTAGAAAAGAAAGTCAACATTTATAGTGTTTTAAAAAATCTTTAGTCACTAACTCCTAATTAAAAACTTTAAATCTTTTCTATGGGATTGATTACTTCAGAACTACTCTTTATATTTAATATAGCAGTTTTTAGAGCTTTCATCCTACTCTAGAAATATAAAAGGATTTACCAGTCAGAGAATGATGAAAGCTTTCAAAATATGGAGTAATGAGAAAGTACAGTGCTTTAAGATGTTTCAGCTCTTTTTTATCATCATACTTTGTGTTGTCTTCCTAATCACATATATCAACAAATAACCAGAATGCAATTTAAAATTAAATTCATTTGAAGTCTTTATATAAACAAAATATATCCATTATATAAACAATCTTTTTATGCCAAATAGTCTAATACATTATTGCACGTTATTTCAAAACAAACTTTACACTAAAAAAATTTGAACATATTTAAAGCATTGCTATAACTTTCAAGGAAGAGCTCCTTACAGTCAGAGCATATTAAAGACTTGATTGTCTAGACTGAAAAAGTATCTAGAATGAGTAGCTGCATCCTCATGTAGGCTAGTGATTTACCTCTTTCTAATAGACTAGATATAACCTATAATTCACAGTATGCATTATATATATACTATATAATTTCCTTTCAAGCATTTTTATTATTAATCAATTTGATTTTGGTACTGACTATCTGATGATGTTCATGTGTAGAGTCATCTCTTGTGTTGTTGGAAATGGGTGATGGTTATGACCATTGTGTTCTCTTGGCAAAACTCTGTTAGCCTTAGACCTGCTTCATTTTGTACTCCAAGGCCAAACTTTCCTGTTACTCCAGGTATCTCTTGAATTCCTACTTTTGCATGCCAGTCCCCTATGATGAAAAGGACATATTTTTTGGTGTTAGTTTTAGAAGGGCTTATAGGTCCTCACAGAACCATTCAGCTTCAGTTTCTTCAGTGTTAGTGGTTGGGGCATAGACCTGGATTACTGTGATATTGAATGGCTTGTGTTGGAAACGAATAGATTATTCTGCTGTTTTGAGCAGGTAGTGTTGAGCTGTGGCCGAGCAGTCTAAGGCACTGGATTAAGGCTCTAGTCCCTTTGGGGGCATGGGTTAGAATTCCACAGCTGCCAAGGACTTTATTAAGGTTAAATAATTGTTTAGTACTAATTAATTAACCAATTCATCTGTATTTTGATGAATTCACTTTATAATACACAATACTCCATGTGTGATTTGGCTTCTAAAGCCATTAATAATATATTCATCTAAAGATTTTAAGTTGCTGAAGAGAAGGTATTCTAGTAATAGAATACAACTCTAAAATTGAGATTCTTTAATTTGTGATACTATACAACTTCTAGTTACTAGAAACAGAGACAATTATTTGTATCAATTGTTCGTTACAACTGGGAACAATAAACAGCTTTTAATTATAAGACTGGTGCCTGCTTTCAACAATTGTCAAAAGTAGACAAGTGTTACTAAAAGCAAACTAGATCTAAATGTATCCCATATGTCCTGATTATAACACCAAAGAAAAAGAATTCTTAAAAAAAGCATACTTTATACATGGCTTCATGCTGTACTCTTACTACCCCTTGAGAGTCTACTGTGATACTGAATAATGTTTTGGCATGGATTATAAAATGAGCTCATTATATTGAATTTCTTACTGTTTTTAAGTAGTTACAGCAAATAGATATGTCTAGAGAAATACCATTAAAAAGTTAAAATTATCTTCAATCTGATCATTAATCCACAGTTAATTCAATTACAAATTCAAAAATAATGGACTCATTCATATGCAAGGTGGCATAAAGAACACTGGAACAAAATTCACTTTCAGTTCCCAAACTGTCATTTCCAATACCCAAAGACTTGATTATGGATTCCCTTTCTTCTGTCAGTTTTGCATTCATGTCTTTGGCATAGGTTTTATTTTGTAATTTTTGACAATTTTTTGATTTTGCTGAAACAATTAAAAGTTCACATAGTCCTAAGCATAACAACTATTAATTTGAGTTTAGTTAAGCATTTAAAGTAGTACATTTGGGGCTATCTTACAGCTGTGTTTTCTTCACATTTTATTTTCCAAATAAGGTTTGTAAATAAGAGAGAGCCTTTTCCAGAACATAGAAAGCCATTCTAAAGTAAATAAGTCAAGACTGTTCAGACTTCACAGAAGAACCAAACAACATAGTGATGCTTATTGACAAAATAATCAATTAAAGTTCTAGATATTTCTTAGGATATTTATTCTGTGGGTTAATTTAATAATACACAAGACAAGGACAAACAAATTATGTTGAAATGAGACTCAGATTTCTGTTCTAAAGAGAATCAACACAGCCAAGTTCAAAATATATATCTAATAATCAAAGACTAACTCCCAAATTAGGATTACTTATTATTTTAAAAATCAAAGAAAGTGCATCTAATGAATTTTGAATGCTTCTCCCATGTCCATACAGGTGGTAGTGCTTCTACTTAAAGAAATAAGATAGCCTTTTACTGAAGAATGTTTGGGTTAAATCTTCAAGCTTTCTTATGTGGAAATCAGCCTTAAGTTGAATATACTGAGCTCATCAAGGGATCTTGTATTTGGAACACATATTTTTAATATCCTATAAAATTTATATTGTTTAACTGAGCTTGATATTATCAGCCTACATCCAAAGATGTTTTGATAACCAAACAAGAAAATTCACATTGTATTCAGAAGATGCAAACATTGTTGAGACATATATTATCCAAGCAGCTCATATGCCCTCTCATTTCCACTTTCCCTCTAAGTTTTCACATGTAGAACTCTATCCTCACTCGTAAGTTCTCATACTAGATTTAACTTTCTTTAGCGAGCCTGATGGGCTGCAGTCCGTGGGGTTACGAAGAGTTGGACACGACTGAGCGACTTCACTTTCACTTTTCACTTTCATGTATTGGAGAAGGAAATGATAACCCACTCCAGTATTCTTGCCTAGAGAATCCCAGGGATGTGGGAGCCTGGTGGGCTGCCGTCTATGGGGTCGCACAGAGTCGGACACGACTGAAGCGACTTAGCAGCAGCAGCAGCAGTGATGGCCTTAATAACTTTGTAAGACCATGTATTTCCATAGCATACTACTTCACTTTGCCCCACTGAAACAGAAAGACATATTAGAATCAAGTGAGACTTTTTCCTTAAATGCACTTCCATGGAATTTCTAATAAATATTCCACTAGGGACTTACACTCCCTAAACTCTTATCCCTTGCCTTGACTGATACAATCTTGGTCGTGAAAATGCTACTGATGCAAACACCTTGTGTTCCCAAGACGAGCTGGAACAGATAATAGATCGATAACATCTGCTCAGAGTTACTTATTTGCATTGGCACCTCTTTATCTTCTGGGAATTTAGGATGGCCTTAAATTCAAAGAGACAATCTCAAAATACATAAATTTTGTTTGTTTGAAAGTGGGTGACCAATCATCTTAGTTTGCTCAGTTTGGATCATCTTGGGTTTAGCATTGCAAGTCTTAATGTCCCAGTAAAAATCATAGTCCTGATGATGGATGGATAAGAAAGCTGTGGTACATATACGCAGTGGAGTATTACTCAGCCATTAAAAAAAATACATTTGAATCAGTTCTAATGAGGTGGATGAAACTGGAACCTATTATACAGAGTGAAGTAAGCCAGAAAGAAAAACACCAATACAGTATATTAACGTATGTATATGGAATTTAGAAAGATGATAATGATAACCCTGTATGCGAGACAGCAAAAGAGACACAAATTTATCAAACAGTCTTTTGGACTCTGTGGGAGAGGGAGAGGGTGGGATGATTTGGGAGAATGGCATTGAAACGTGTATAATATCATATATGAAACGAGTTGCCAGTCCAGGTTCAATACATAATACTGGATGCTTGGGGCTGGTGCACTGAGATGATCCAGAGGGATGGTACGGGGAGGGAAGAGGGAGCAGGGTTCAGGATGGGGAACATGTATATACCTATGGTGGATACATGTTGATGTATGGCAAAACCAATACAATATTGTAAAGTAATTAACCTCCAATTAAAATAAATAAATTTATATTAAAAAAATCATAGTCCTGAGCAAATAAAGAGAGTTAGTCATTTAATTTGAAATGAAAACATTTTGCTTCATTTAAACCTGAAACAACATTTAAAAATCAGATTATTTGACATTTTTAAAAGTCAGGATTTTAGATTTTTCTTTATTTTTTTTAAGAGCTTCCATTTTACTTTATTTTACTTTACAGTACTGTATTGGTTTTGGCATACATTGACATGAATCTGCCATGGGTGTACACGAACTCCCAAACATGAACCCCCCTCCCACCTCCCACCCCACATCATCCCTCCGAATCATCCCCATGCACCAGCCCCAAGCATCCTGCATCCTGCATCAAACATAGACTGGCGATTTGTTTCTTACATGATAGTATACATATTTCAATGCTATTCTCACAAATCATCCCACCCTCTCCCTCTCCCTCTCCCTCAGAGTCCAAAAGTCCGCTCTACACATCTGTGTCTCTTTTGCTGTCCTGCATACAGGGTCCTCATTACCATCTTTCTAAATTCCATATATATGTGTTAGTATACTGTATTGGTGTTTTTCTTTCTGGCTTACTTCACTCTGTATAATCGGTTCCAGTTTCATCCATCTTATTAGAACTGATTCAAATGTATTCTTTTTAATGGCTGAGTAATACTCCATTGTGTATATGTACCACAGCTTTCTTATCCA
>SJYX01006565.1:82917-116219 GCA_006410675.1 Oreotragus oreotragus | reverse complement strand
ATATACTCATTTTCACTATATGGATTCTTCCAATCCATGAACATGGTATATTTCTCCATCTATTAGTGTCCTCTTTGATTTTTTTCATCAGTGTTTTATAGTTTTCTATATATAGGTCTTTAGTTTCTTTAGGTAGATATATTCCTAAGTATTTTATTCTTTTCATTGCAATGGTGAATGGAGAGTAATAATGTCTCAGTTTCTTTGCAAGAGGCCTCATTCTGGGACCAGACAGAACTAGCTAAACTCTTTGGAATGTCTTCTGTCTATATTATGTGAGTCCACACCAGCTAACTAACAATGGGTCAGTGACACATGACAGTGGATTAAGACTCTAGTCTTGGGAACATTGGTCAAAGCTGAACAAAATGGCTACTGTAATGGAATTTTATTTATTTATTTATTTATTTTTAGTTGAAGGATAATTGCTTTACAGTATTACATTGATTTATACCATTTTATAACCAGAATTTTATTTGGGAATGATTAGAGAAAACTAATCACTATGTTAGCTTCCCTGGTGGCTCAGACGGTAAAGTGTCTGCCTGCGATGTGGGAGACCCAGGTTCGATCCCCACGTCATGAAGATCCCCTGCAGGAGGAAATGCAACCCACTCCAGTACCCTTGCCTGGAAAATCCCATGGACAGAGAAGCCTGGTGCAGGCTACAGTCCATGGGGTCACAAAGAGTCGGACACAACTGAGCGATTTCACTTTCACTTTCAATCACTATGTTACTCACTTTTCAAGTAGTAGCAGTTTGATTTCATGGCTACCTTGTATGTTTACTCATTTATTCATTTTTATGGATGAGAATACCTCTGTGCTAAGTTGCTTCAGTCATGTTTGACTCTTTGTGACCATATGTACTATAGCCTGCCAGGCTTCTCTGACCATAGGATTCTCGAGGCAAGAATACTGGAGTGGGTTGCCATTTCCTCCTTCAGGGGATCTTCCCGACCCAGGGATTGAACACACATCTCTTATGTCTCCTGCATTGGCAGGTAGGTTCTTTACCACTAGTGCCACCTGGGAAGCCCCAGATGACTATAAATATTTGTCAGGAGTTTTTGAGGCTCAGCCCCTTCTCTTGATTAGAATTTATTAGCTCAAGGAAGGAGAAATAAAGCACAATAAGCTCTATGATGACGTGATAAGCAGCAAGCTTGTGAACTGCGCACAGTGGGCCATCTCCCAGATTTGGAAAGTCAAACTATTTCCAACAGCTAGAAAAAGGTTCCACTACACTCTGACACTGACATGGAGCACCTCCCTCTCCATCCCTTTTGCCCCTCATTCACAGCACAGAGGTTTACTGTAAGTCTCTGTCTCTGTCCTGGGTTCTGAAGTCTGATCAGTATTGATGCCCTTTGGAAGGAACCAGATGTGGGAAGAACCCAGGCCACAGATGAAGTGGACTTGCATCACCAGCTTGTAACACTCATCTCTCATAGCTTCCATCTCTTCTTTGAAGACAGATGGGGAGAACATGTTATCTTTCCTGCAGGGTCTGTGTGACAAGGAATTTTAAAAATGTATTTTCTGTATTACTTCCTTATTTTATTATTATTATTATTTTACAGTAGGTCCTTGGTTATCTATTTTAAATATAGCAGTGTGTACATGTCAACCCCAAAGTCCCAATCTATCCCCTCCTCCCCTTCCCCCTTGGTAACCGTAAGTTCATTCTCTTAAGTCGGTGAATCTGTTTTTCATTTGTAAATACGTCCATTTGTATTATTTTTAAAAACTTTTTACTCAGCTTTAAAAATATTTTTTACTTATTAAAAAAGAACTTTTTATTTTGTATTGGGGTCTAGCGACAGAGGATGAGATGGTTGAATGGCATCACTGACTCCATGGATGTGTGTTGAGCAGACTCTGGGAGATGGTGAAGGACAGGGAAGCCTGGCATGCTACAGCCCACAAGATCACAGTCAGACTTGACTTAGCGACGAAACAACAACATCTAGCTGATTAACAGTGTTGTGATGGTTTCAGGTGACCAGTGAAGGGACTCTGCCATACATGTATACGTATACATTCTCCCTCAAACTCCCCTCCCATCCAGGCTGCCACATAACTTTGAGCAGAGTTCCAGGTGCTATATAGTAGGTCCTGGTTGGTTATCCACTTTAAATATAGCAGAGTGTATATGTCCATCCCAAACTCTCTAACTATCCTTTCCCCCAACCCCCACTCCCCACCAACCCTAAGTTCATTTTATGAGTCTGAATCTCTGTTTTTTAAGTTTATTTGTATCATTTGTTTTTGGATTCGACAAATAAGGGATGTCGTATGAAATTTTTCCTTTTCTATTTGACTTGTTTCATTTAATATAATAATCTTCAAGTCCATCCATGTTACTGCTGTGCTGTGCTTAGTTGTTCTTAGAGTCCTGTCTGACTCTTTACAACCCCATGGACTTTAGCTCGCCAGGGTCCTCTGTCCATGGGGATTCTCCAGGCAAGGATACTGGAGTGGGTTGCCATGCCCTCTTCCAGGGGATCTTCCCAACCCAGGTCTCCCCTGCATTGCAGGTGAACTCTTTACCGACTGAGCCACCAGGGAAGCCTGTGAATACTGGAGTATTCTTTCTACTGAAGTATCCTTTCTCCAGTGGGTCTTCCCGACCCAGGAATCAAACCGGGGTCTCCTGCATTGCAGGCAGATTCTTTACCAGCTGGACTACCAGGGAAGCCACGTTGCTGCAAGTGGTATTAAAAGTCTGTGTGGTGAAAGCTATGGTTTTTCCATTAGTCATGTATGGATGTGAGAGTTGGACCATAAGGAAGGCTGAGCACTGAAGAACTGATGCTTTCAAACTGTGGTGCTGGAGAAGACTCTTGAGAATCCCTTGGACAGCAAGGAGATCAACCCAGTCAAAACTAAAGGAAATCAACCCTGAATATTCATTGGAAGGACTGATGTTGAAGCTGAAGCCCCAGTACTCTGGCCATCTGATGCGAAGAGCTGACTCATTGGAACAGACCCTGATGATGGGAAAGATTGAAATGCAAAAGGAGAAGAGGGGATGGCGGAGAATGAGACGGTTAGATGGCATCACCCACTCAATGGACGTGAATTAGAGCAAATTCTAGTGAAGGACAAAGGAGCCTGGCATGCTGCAGTTCACAGGGTGGCAAAGAGTCGGACATGACTTAGCGGCTGAACAGCAACAACGTATGTGTGTCTGTGTATTGTGTGGGCATACGTGTATGTGTGTGTACAAGCTCCTCAGGGCTGCCATAACAAAATGCCACAGACTAGGTGGCTTACACAACAGAAATGAATTTACTTGAAGTTCTGGAGGCTAGAAGTTTGAGATCAAGGTGTCAACAAGGTTGGTTTCTTTAAAAGTCTCCCTCGTTGGCTTGTGGATGATTGTCTACTCTCTGTAGCTGGTCCTAACCTCTTCTAGTAAGGACAGTGGTTGTATTGGATAAGGACCCACTTCAAAGACCTGGTGTGCAAAAAGTGAAAGTGTTAGTTGCTCAGTCGTGTCTGACTCTGTGCAACCCCATAGACAGTAGTAGCTCCTCTGTCTTTGGAATTCTCCAGGCAAGAATACTGGCATGGGTTGCCATTTCCTCCCCCAGGGAATCTTCCTGACTCAGGGACCGAACCCAGGTCTGCCCCATTGCAGACAGATTCTTTACCATCTGAGCCACCAGGGCAGTCCCATGTGAACGTGTACTTATGTGTACATGTATGTGTGTATGTGTATCAGGCGAGCATGTTTTTGTGTGCAAGTGAATGTGCATTTATATGTGTGGACGTGTACTTATGTATGTGTTTACTTAAGCATGTATATGTACTTAGGTGTGTGTGTATGTATTGTGTAGACATATGTGTTTGGGTATAATTTTATTTATTTTTGGCTGTGCTGGTTCTTTGGTGCTGCTCGAGCTTTTCTCTAGTTGAGGCTAGCGGGGATACTCTTCATTCAGGTGCATGGGCCTCTCATTGTGGTGGCTTTGATTCTGGACGTGTGCAGCAGTAAGCGGCAGCTTGCAGCAAGCTGCAGCAATGGGTAGCTGAAAGCAGGGTCTTAGTTTCCTGGACCAGAAGTCCTAACCACTGGACCACAAGGGTGAGCAGTTAGGGCTAGAGTCTCTAGTCCTTGCCTGCCTCGTCAGGAACAAATTCAGGCAAGGAGGCAGAAGGTAAAGAGTAATGTATAAAAGAAAGGAAAAGTACACGCAGAAAGGCACATGGGCCAGCTCAGAGAGAGACTTGTGCCTTTGGGAAGTGTAAATCCTTGACAAGTGGGCTGCTGTTTTCCAGGTCTTTGTCTTCCCTCAGGCCAGTCATCTTGCTCTGTCCCCTCTCTGGTTAATTTGCCTCTGATCCCTCCCCTGGGTGCATGCGTACCCTTCAGCCAAGATGGGTCTCAAAGTGAAGGCTTTTGGGAGAGCAAGATGCATTAGTCTGGAATTATCCCCTGACTTTTGACACCCAAGGAGCCTTTCTGCACAGGTGTCATGTCTCCCTTGTCCCACAAAGAGGGGGATTGGAGATCCCTTAATCCTTTACTCAAGGTTTTCCCTCTTTTTTTCTTGCTATGATTTTAAAAAAAATTTTTAAAAAGTTTATTATTTTTTAAATTTTACTTTACAGTACTCTATTGGTTTTGGCATACATTGATTACCTTGACTATTGCCATGACTATTACCTTAAGGTCTTTACTAGAGGCAAAGACTGGTTATTTACCCTGTTTCTGTTGTTACTTCCATTTTGGAGGGCAAACAGAAGGCTGATTGTAAATGCCTTGACTGGTGCCCACCTGTCTCTTGTCTCAGGGAATGCAAACATGAGGCTGGGTTTAAGTATTCAGTCTGAAGCCCATTTGTTCAAGCCCCGTGAATTGCAAATAGGAAATCACACTTGGACTCGTCTATTTCCTACTCAGCTTCTCTTGTTGTGCAGCATGGGCTTTAGGGGCGGGGCTTGTGACACGTAGGCTTGGTAGGTACTGGGCTCTGGGGCACAGGGTCAGTAGTTGGGGCACACGGACTTAGTTGCTTCTTGGCATGTGGGATTTTCCCAGGCCAGGGATTGAACCACGTCTCCTCTATTGACAGGTGGATTCTTCACCACTGAACCACCAGGGAAGCCCTGTTGAATTATTTCTTTATGATAACTTTCCTGAAGTGGAGTTACAGGGTCAAGGAAAAAGAACATTTTTATAGCTCTTGACGAAGCCAGTCGTTTCCAAAGGTTATAAATTTATACATCACCAATTCATAAAACTTTGTACTAGTTTTTAGGGTGTTACAGGTCCCTATCTGGTGCTGTGGTAAAGAGCCTGTCTACCAATGCAGGAGAGAGATGTGGGTTAAATCCCTGGGTCAGGAAGATTCACCTGGAGAAGGCCATGGCAACCCCCTCCAGTATTCTTGCCTGGAGAACCCCATGGGCAGAGGGGCCTGGAGGGGTACAGTCCATATGGTTGCAGTCTCAGAAGTGATGGAAGCAACTTAGCATGCATGCACAGGTCCCTATGGAGCTGGTGGAATTTGCATTGCTCTTTTCTGCAGAACACTCCCTTGTTTGCTTGCATTGGATTTATGAGCTACTTTGGGGGATTGTTGTGGGTGAGTTCTGTTTAAATAGCTTTGGGGGTTGGAGGTTGTAGGAAGGGAGATCTTGAAATTCAGAAGTGGATGCTTACCTTGGGGGATGGGGTAGGTTTTGGTACTACAAGTTTCTAAGGTTAAGCCAAAATTGCTTCCTTAACATTTCTTCCTGGAGGTCCTTGCTTTCATCCCCAAACCACAAAGAATGTTCTCACTGCTTTAAGAGCTTAGTGTTTTCAAGGCCCCTTGTGCTAATGTGTGAATCAGTGGTGGTTTAATTGCTAAATCGTGTCCAGCTCTTATGACCCCATGGACTGTGTAGCCTGCCAGGCTCTTCTGTCTGTGTGAATCTGTATTACATGCTTTTTTAGGTTGCCAGATAATATTCTGTTGTGTGTTGTATGAGTAAGTTCTATTTTTTTAAAAAATAGACTCATTAGAAGAATTGAAGTGTAGTTGATTTACAATGTTGTGTTAATTTTGGGTGCAAAGTGGTTCAGTTATACATTGTCAACTACGAATTGGCCCTTGCTATCTGTCTGTACAAGGATTAAACCGTACGCTGCTGTCGCTGCTAAGTTCTATTTTTTAAAAAAATAGACTCATTAGAAGAATTGAAGTGTAGTTGATTTACAATGTTGTGTTAATTTTGGGTGCAAAGTGGTTCAGTTATACATTGTCAACTACGAATTGGCCCTTGCTATCTGTCTGTACAAGGATTAAACCGTACGCTGCTGTCGCTGCTGATTTTCAACACTCTCCAAAAGCAGTTCAAGGTGGAGAGCAGAAATGAGGCACTCTGTGCTCAGGGGGAAAAAACTGGCAGAACAGGTCTTCAGATAGTTATTTTCAGGAGTTGATTTTATGGACCCAATTCTTGCATCTCCTCATAACTAGAAAGGCACTGAAATCCCTCATGGGGATGATTGTTCCTCGTGTCTGGCAGAAAGCTTCAGGAGACTAACAGAAACCTTCTGGAAAAATATGTGCTTGATTGCATGTATTCCCCTTCATCAAAATCACATATATACGGACCCTCCCTGCCTCCCCTGCCTCTGTGGAGCAGTTTCTCAGAGCTGTCTGAGGTGCTGTCTCCCAGGCTGTAGTCCTCATTTTGGCCCAGGTAAAACTTAACTCACAGCTTTCATGTTGTGCATCTTTTAAAAGTAGACAACAGGTATGTTTATATGTCTGCTCTTTTTTCAGGTGCTTATCTGTTAACTGTTATTACAAGATATTGAGCATAGTGCCCTGTGCTGTACAGTAGGTCCTAGTTTATTTTATCTAGAGTATATTTTATCTATAGTGTGTGTATGTTAATCCCAATCTCCTAATTTATCCCTTCCTCTCTTTTTTCTTGGCTCAGACGGTAAAGCGTCTGCCTGCAATGCAGGAGACCCGGGTTCAATCCCTGGGTTGGGAAGATCTCCTGGAGAAGGAAATGGCAACCCACTCCAGTACTCTTGCCTGGAGAATCCCATGGACGGAGGAGCCTGGTAGTCTACAGTCCATGGGGTTGCAAAGAGTCGGACACGACTGAGCGACTTCACTTTCACTTTTTCACTTCACTTTCTCTTTTTTCTTTAGTAACCGTAAGTTTGCTTTCTAGGTCTGTGAGTTTATTTCCAACAGTTTATTTTTAAATAAAAAAAGAATTTAAAGAAAAACTTGAGTAAAATAATAGTATAGGGGTTTGTAGATATATGATGAACATAATGTGCACAGACCATTAAATCTTTACATGGTTCTCACTCATTGTTCCTTCAGATAGATCTCTGCTCAACGATCACCTTTGTTGCTGTTCAGCCACTAAATGATATCCGACTCTTCCCTCCAATTCATTAGCCTCTTAAGGTGCTCCCCCACTCCATTGCACTCAGCACTACCAAAACTCACATTGTACTGTTTATCATTTCCCCACCAGAATGTGAATTCCATGAGATCAGGAGGTTGGTCAACCACACTGTTTCCAGAACCTAGAACAGTATTTGGCATTGGGTAAGAATTTGATAAATTATTTTAATGTAACAAATGAATGACCACATAGAAAATAAAAATGCTCATAACCTTGTCTTAGCAATGCTTTGAGAAATGTTTATACACATGAACAAAGAGGCAAAGACCAGGATACTGGCCAGGATGTCAAAAGGCAAACTGGTTGTACACTGAGGTGACTTTTGATGTTTTATACATAAACACTTTTCTCTGTTACCACTTTTTAATGTGGTAAAATAGGCTATTTTATAATTTTACACTTTTATACATTAAAATTTATAAAGTTCATAAAATTTCATATAATTTTATAAGTATACAATAAGATATACAATTTTAGTCATTTGTAAGACTATAGCTCAGTAACCTTAAAGACATTCACATGGTTGTGCAATCATTACAACTATCTATCCAAAACTTTTTCATCTTACCATACTAAAACTCTGTACCCATTAAACAATAACTCTCTAGCCCTCACCCCAAACCCTGGTAACCACCATTCTTTCTTTGTCTCTATTATACATGAATATTTAAATTTTTAATTGTATGTATGGACTAAAAAATTGAGATATAATTGACATACAACATTATGTAAGCTTAAGGCATACCATATGTTGTTTTGAAACATTTATATATTGCAATACAATTTCCACCACAGCATTAGCTAACACTTCAATCATGTCACATAATTATCATTTCTTATTTGTGGTGAGAACCCTTAAGATTCAGTCTCTTAGCAACTTGGAAATTTATACTACAGCGTTGTTGACTATAATCCCTATACTGTGCATTAGACCTCCTTAACTTATTCATCATCCAGTTTGCAAGTTTGTACCTTTAAAACATCTCCCCAATTCCCCTATCTCCCAGGCTCTGATCACCACCTTTCTACTCTGTTTCTACGAGTTCAGCTTTTAAAAGTTTCATGTACAAGTGATTTCATACAGGATTAGTCTTTGTCTGGCTTATCTCACTTAGCATAATGCCTTCAGGTTCCATCCATGTTGCTGCAAGTGGCAGGATTTCCTCCTTTCTCATAGCTGAATCATATTTTTATGCTTATCTCCTAATTATGGCACGTAATACTGACTTTCCACATATCATTGTCTGTAACTACTCCCTTTAAAACATAACTTTATTATATATAATTCACACAGGATCAATTTACCCTTTGAAACTACAGGGTTCACTGGTCTTTGGTGTGTCTAAAGACTGTGCAACCACATACCAAGGGAGCTGGCATCACCAAAGGAGTTTTAAAAATCTTTATTAAGGTAGTTTTATTCCCTGCAAGGCAAAAAAATTATTTTCTTAAAAACAACTTTGTTGTTGTTGTTTAGTTGCTAAGTCATGTCTGACTCTTTTGTGACACCACAGACATAGCCCACCAGGCTCCTCTGTCCAAGGGATTTCCCAGGTAAGAATACTGGAGTGGGCTGCCATTTTCTCCTCCAGGGGATCTTCCTGACCCCAGGACTGAACTCACATCTCCTGCATTGGCAGGCAGATACTTTACCACTGAACAACCAGGGAAGCCCCAAACAACTTTATTGAGATGTAATTCACATGCTATCCAATGCACCCATTTAAATTGCTCAATTCATTGTCTTTTGGTATATTACATTATTCACTTTTAAAAATTGTGGTAAAATATATGTGACACAAAGCTTGCCATTTTAACCATTTTAAGGAGTGTGGTTCATAATGGGCAGCCAACTTCACTATCTATTTCCAAAATGTTTTGTCACTCCGAACAGAAGCTCTGTAATTGTTATACAGTAGCTCCCCAATCTCCTAGCCTCCAGCTTCTAGCTATTTCTAATCTACTTTGTGTCTTTATGAGTTTGCCTATTTGGAGTAGGCAAACCTATTAACGGACTCATATAACACTTGCCTGTTTATTTTTTTAAACTTCTATTTATTTATCTGGGTCTTAGTTGTGGGATATAGGATCTTTGGTTGCAGCATTTAACTTTTAGTTGTGGCATGTGGAATCTAGTTCCCTGATCAGGGTTTGAACCTGGGTCCCCTGCATTGGGAAGACCAAGTCTTAATCACTGGACCACCAGGGAAGTCCCAATACCTGTCCTTTTGTGTCTGGCTTATTTCACTGAATATAACACTTTCAAATTTTATCTGTGTTGTAGATGCACTCAAGGTATTTTAAAAGAGAGAATTTACTGTGGGCATTGACCTAACAGGTAGTGGGGGACTGGAAAGGCAAGAAGGCATTTCTAGGGTTAAACCAGTGATAGTTCAGGTAGGGATCAGGTGACCTGCCCAGGCCTGGGAAGTAAAGGGAGGAGCTGAGGTTAGCAGATCCTGGAAGTGCAAAGGATGGAGAAGAGTGTGCCATGGGGATCTGGCACTCATAGCTCTGTGGAGGGGTTGCTGACCAGCTGGGGCTGGTGTATTTAGGGGGAGGCATGATGATGCCAATTTTACATATGGGTCAAAGGAATTGGAAACTGGAAAGAGCTGGTACAGCTGGACAACAACAGGAGAATTCAAATCATATGTCCTTCCTCCTTTCTGTTTCTCTCTTGTGTCTTGTATGGTCAGAATGTAATAGGAAGCCAATTGGGCATAAGAAGCTCACCTTGGGTGAGTTGTGGGCATGGGTGTAGACTGTGGGCAAGGAGGTTAATTTAATTGACCAGCATGAGGGTGACCTCATTTCCTGTAATTGATCATTTGTAACGACAACTTCACAAAGAGCTGAAATGTTTTACTCCCTGAATAACCCAACCAGTTGGAATGAAAGCAGACCAGTTTGTATCCCAAGTTCTGAAAGCTAGACATCCCATTGCTTTTCTTGTGTCTTGTGCTGAACTGGAGGCCTTTAAAATGGTTTAGGTGATCAATTCCTTGTGCTTCCCTTGCTAGTGTATGTTGTTGTTTAGTAGCTAAATTGTGTCATATTCTTTGCCACTCCATGGACTGCAGCATGCCAGGCTTTCCTGTCCTCCACTATCTCCTGCAATTTGCCAGGAGATTGTGTCTATTGAGTCAGTGATGCTATCTAACCACCTCATCCTCTGCTACTGTATACACTTTTTAAAAATAAAAAAAAATTAAATAACTTTCCAGTTTATCAAGATATTCCAGTGGTCATGTATGGATGTGAGAGTTGGACTGTGAAGAAAGCTGAGCACCAAAGAATTGATGCTTTTGAACTGTGGTGTTGGAGAAGACTCTTGAGAGTCCCTTGGACTGCAAAGAGATCCAACTAGACCATCCTAAAGGAGATTGGTCCTGGGTGTTCTTTGGAAGGAATGATGCTAAAGCTGAAACTCCAGTACTTTGGCCACTTCATGCGAAGAGTTGACGGAGGAGAAGGGGACGACAGAGGATGAGATGGCTGGATGGCATCACCGACTCGATGGATGTGAGTCTGAGTGAACTCTGGGAGTTGGTGATGGACAGGGAGGCCTGGTGTGCTGCGATTCATGGGGTTGCAAAGAGTCGGACAGGACTGAGTGACTGAACTGAACTGAACTGAAGTTTAAGGTATACAATGTGATGATATATTGCATATATTGCAAAATGATTAAGTGGATAAACTTTAAAAGAAATTTATTTATTTGACTACATCAGGTCTTAGTTGTGTGGCATGTGGGATCTGGTTCCCTGATCAGAGATTGAACATAGGCCCCTGCTTGAAAGGTGGATTCCTTATTTTACTGTTCTCATAGATTTGAAAAAAAAAAAGTGTTTATTTTAAATTGAAGGATAACTGCTTTACAATGTTGGTTTCATTTCTGGCATATATCAACATGAATTAGCTGTAAGCATACATATGTCCTCCCATCTTGAACCTCCCTCCCACCTGCCACCCTTTCCCACTGCTCTAGGCTGTTACAGAGCCCCAGTTTGAGCTCCCTGGATCATATAGCATATTTCCATTGGCTATCTATTTTACATATGGTAGTGTATATGCTTCCACGCTACTCACTCCTTTGTCTTACCCTCTTGGGAAGGAGGATTCTTAACCACTGAACTGTCAGGGAAGTCCCCAGAAAGTGTGATTGATTAGTCATGTCTGCCGTGGGAACCAACATAGGGAGAGGTGGCACACTTGCTAAATATCTGTGATCCTATAACCAGTTGATCTACAAGATCCCTTAGGGTTCTGAAAAGCTACAGTTCTGTGTCTGGATACTTCCTTGGGAACATTCTGGAACTGGAACTGTCATGTAAAATGTGGCATGGAAGTGTGGCCGGTAACTTTAACATTCCCAGCACATCTGCTTATATGAAAGGAATGAGGCTCATTATTCTCTGTGCATGATAGACATACTGGGAGGCAGCTGGCTATTAGAGAAAAGAAATCAAACACACAATGCCTATCTCATCAGCCTCACTGTTTAAGTACAGAGCAAAGATTCCAACATATTCTTTTATNGAAAAAAAAAAAGTGTTTATTTTAAATTGAAGGATAACTGCTTTACAATGTTGGTTTCATTTCTGGCATATATCAACATGAATTAGCTGTAAGCATACATATGTCCTCCCATCTTGAACCTCCCTCCCACCTGCCACCCTTTCCCACTGCTCTAGGCTGTTACAGAGCCCCAGTTTGAGCTCCCTGGATCATATAGCATATTTCCATTGGCTATCTATTTTACATATGGTAGTGTATATGCTTCCACGCTACTCACTCCTTTGTCTTACCCTCTTGGGAAGGAGGATTCTTAACCACTGAACTGTCAGGGAAGTCCCCAGAAAGTGTGATTGATTAGTCATGTCTGCCGTGGGAACCAACATAGGGAGAGGTGGCACACTTGCTAAATATCTGTGATCCTATAACCAGTTGATCTACAAGATCCCTTAGGGTTCTGAAAAGCTACAGTTCTGTGTCTGGATACTTCCTTGGGAACATTCTGGAACTGGAACTGTCATGTAAAATGTGGCATGGAAGTGTGGCCGGTAACTTTAACATTCCCAGCACATCTGCTTATATGAAAGGAATGAGGCTCATTATTCTCTGTGCATGATAGACATACTGGGAGGCAGCTGGCTATTAGAGAAAAGAAATCAAACACACAATGCCTATCTCATCAGCCTCACTGTTTAAGTACAGAGCAAAGATTCCAACATATTCTTTTATTTTATTATTCAAAAAGACACATCTACCACAATGTCCATTGCAGCACCATTTACAGAAGTCAGAATATGGAAGCAACCTAGATGTCCATCAACAGATGAATGCCTAAAGAAGTTATGGTACATATATGGGATATTACTCTACCATAAAAGGAATGAATATGAGCCAGTTGCAGTGAAGTGGATGAACCGAGAGCCTGTTATAAGTGAAATAAGCCAGAAGGAGAAAAACAAATATCACCCATTAATGCATATTATATGGAATCTAGAAAAATAGTACTGATGAACCCATTTGCAGGGTAGGAATGGAGACTCCACAGATTCTTAAAGTTTGACAACTGTTTACTGAACATCCATTATGTTGAGCAAAGACTTATTTCCCACCCTGGAAAAATTGTAATTTGTTTCTAATCCTGGGTGAGAGAGCAGAATCAACCAGAAAGAATATTAGGAATGGCTTTCTGGAATAAGTAGGGGTGGGAGATAGTTGAAAGTGGATGAACAAGAGTGAGAGGGCACCCATGCTTGGAGAAATGTTAAGAGCAAAGGCTTAGATGCAGGGATGAGTAAGACATTAGTTTTGTTGGAGCATGGTTGGGGAGGTGGGAGATGAGTTTAGATGATTGCTGATAGGAGTGGAATTGTACAGGTGTGAGAAATCAGAGTGTGGAGTTGAGCCTTGATCTCTGTGTAATAAGGCACTATGTGTCTTCTTTAGTGTTCTGGGGAGATCAAGAATTGTAGATGGTATGGAGGTCACAGGAGGAGTGAGATGGGAGGGCATAGAAACAAGGAAGGAAACTGGTGCAAAGATACAGACACAAGAGGATGGAACTGGAGAGTGACAAGGCAAGGAAGAGAATGTTTCAAAGTCAAGCTGGGCTGGATATGGTGGCTGGTGTCATATGAAGGATGAAGAAAGACGGGTGTCATAGATGACTGCAGGGGTTTGAGGCTGACGGTTCCAGGGAACACTTGGAGGATGGACCAGGAAGAAATGATTCCTCTTTAGCCACGAGTTTTCAGTGATGGCAGATATGACCACAGGTTATCATGGTGGGAAAGGTCAGGGCTGTAGATAGACAGAAAGTTGTCATAGACTTGGGAGCCTCTGATCCAGCTTCCAGCCCAATGTCAGAATCCCATGGAGGTGGGATTGCCCAGGTGGTGCTAGTGGTAAAGAACCCATCTGCCAGGAGATGTAAGAGACTTGGGTTAGATCCCAAGGTTGGGAAGATCCCCTGGAGGAGGGCATGGCAACCCTCTTCAGTATTCTTGCCTGGAGAGTGCCATGGACAGAGGAGCCTTGTGGATGACAGTCCATGGGTGTCAGAAAGAGTCAGGTCAGACTGAGCGACTAATCGCACACTCGCTAATGGAAGATTTAGCAAGTAACGGAAGTGGGGCTAGCCTGGAAGCCAGACCTTGACCCTGCCACTGGCTTACTGTGTGGTATTTGAGAAGAGATTTAGCCTCTCTAGTCCTCCATAACCTTCTCTGAAAACTAACAGGGTAACACTAGGGGTTTTTTCATAGCTCCAACACGCTGTGATTTAGAGTGGTTGGAAGCTGACTAGTGGGAAGTTGCTGGGTGACACAAGGACCGCCACCTAGCGCTCTGTGACAACCTGGATGAGTGGGATGGGGTGGGGTGGGAGAGAGGTCCAAGAGGGAGGGGATTTATTATATTTATGGCTGATTCACATTGTTGTACGGCGGAAACAACATGGCATAGTAAAGCAATTATCCTCCAATTAAAGACAAATTTTTTAAAAAACAGAGTCAAAAGTCTGAGAATGGGCAAATGGATGGATTGTCTCAGACAGATGTCAGAATTAGCAGTGGATGGAGTGGCATTAGTTAGGAGGAAGGGCTTCAGAAAAGGAGGAAGAAGCTCCATTAACCAGAGAGAACTAATGAGGTGGATGGTGTCAAGGCACCTGCTTGCTGGCCAAAGAAGAGGGGTCTTGGAGAGAGAACAACTCTTGTTTTACTGAATTTCCAGAGTTTGAGAGGAAATCTCTGGGAGATAGGAATGGATGCAATTGCCAGGAGGAGGAGGTTATAACTCCACGTGAAATTCCAGAGCCAGTGAAGTTTTGATTGGGATGGGAGGTGATGATTGGGCATGATTTACCAGTGGAAAATCTTGAGTTTTATCTGGTTACATTTGTATGGGTATGATTCATGGCAGAAAGAAGAGGGCTTCACCAGAGCAGAGGAATAGAGAGTGGGATAATTGAATGTCTTTTTAGGTGTATTAATAGAGGTGGAGGGTCCAGCCTGAGGGAAGTGATGTTTATGTTATCACCATGCCTTGTGCTCAGTTTTAGCTGATTGGCCCTAGGAAGGATGGGGATAGATTGAAGGAGGACCTTCACGAAGGGTGAAGAGCTGGGCACCATTTAGCTTTGGGAAGAGAAGATTTTGGAGAAGTGGTGAGAGCTGCCTTTAAATCTCTGTGGGGGCTGAGAGGGCACCTGAAAGAGACCCCCACCCCACCCTTTCTACTTCTACTGCAGATAGAGTCGTTTCCGAAGAGTGCTTTGGATTTCAGGGTTCACTTTCTTTGGTTCCCCTTCTTGAACCATCTCTGCTTCTGCCATCCGCCGGGTCACCTGCAGCAACAGGAATGGTCAGCTTGGGGCTGGGCTTTTGGGGGAGTCAGGTAATGGGCTTATTGGGAGAAAGTTAGGGCTGGTGAGTCTCCATGTCCTAAAGTGGGAGACCTTTACTGTCTCATCCTACACTGTAATCGGGCTTTCCTTGTGGCTCAGAAGGTAAAGAATCTGCCTTCAGTGCAGGAGAGCTAGGTTCCATCCCTGTGTCAGGAAGATCCCCTGGAGAAAGAAATGCCCACTCACTCCAGTATTCTTGGCTGGAGAATTCCACAGACAGAGGAGCCTGGGGGCGCCTACAGACCATGAGGTCGCAAGGAGTTGGATACGACTGAGCAGCTAACTCTTTCACACCATAATTTCTGTGGAATCACTGGCTGCACATTCTCGTTATACGTTTTTTTTCTAATCTGCCAAAATAACACATACCCATCAGAGTGTCCAAAAATGAGTTAAACCTAAGGGGCTTGTTTACAGAAATTTATCCATATTTCATCTAAATTATCTCACATACTGTAAGCTTTGGAATTCCCTGCTTTAGGGAAAGTCACTTCTGGGAGATGGGTGTTCTAGTTTCTGTGTTGGGGCCCAGGTTGGCCTTGGAGCAGGAGGCAAGGGAAGGGGAACATGCAGAAAGGTTTGGAAGAGGCTGAGCCTGCTGTGCTTCCAGGGGGTGCAGTGGGTAAAGAATGTGCCTGCCAATGCTGGAGGCGCAAAGGATGTGGGCTTGATCCTGGGTCAGGAAGATCCCCTGGAGGAGGAAATGGCAACCCATTCCAGTATTCTTGCCTGGCAAATCCCATGGATAGAGGAGCCTGGCAGGCTACAGTCTATGGGGTCACAAAGAGTCGGACATGACCGAGTGACTGGGCACACACAAACAGCCCATTCTGTATGCTCCCTGATCAGGCTGGGTGGGAGTTCCAGGGTACCTTCTCTCAACTCACCTCTGTCAGAAGCTCCAGGATGGGTCCTCTCTTATTGATGAACACATCAACCAGAGTCTGGATGAAGTAGGATCCCTCCTGGTCATGTCTGTAGGCAATGTACCCTGGGAATTCCAGAGAAGTGGGCTCAGGGGAGCTCAGTGGGGGGTGACTGTGTGTGTGTGTGTGCACATGCACGTGCATGTGTGCACATGCACGTGCACGTGCATATACTACAAAATGCCTTGGACAATGGCGAGTCCTGGAGGGGAGTCTCAAGGGTCAGGAGTGGCAGGTGAGGCGGAGAAGCAGGCCACACTGGGTCAGCTGGAAGCTCATACCTTCTATGGTGGAGAAGACATGGAGGGTGTCTGTGTACGTTGGGATGATTTCAGGACTTTCTTCTGTGATCATCATAAGATGCCCTCCAGTGACTGGTTCACCAGGGTCCCTTTGTTCTGAAACATCAAGAAGGAAAAGGCAAAATCAGAAAGAAGGAGAAGAAAAAAGAAGGTCATAAGACAGATGGGAAACCCAAGGCCTGGCAGGGGTTTTGGATCTGGGAGGGAGGGGCTGTGTGTCCTTGGCTCTTGGCCCCACCTCCTCGACAAGCCTGCACGATGTACACCTTAGGCTTGGCTCTCAGGGCCCGGCAGTTCTTGTTGTTCAGAGCCTGGAAGAGGTCCTCCAGCTCGACCATCCTCTCATCCTTCCCTTTGAGGCGCCCTTCTAATCCGTGTGCCATGAGAACCACGAAGGCACAGCTGACAAAGTCTTCTCGGGCGTCGATGGCCTGTTGGAATTTTTCCAACTCTTCCTGGAATTGCTGGAGTGAGAGGAATGGCCGGACTCAGGGGTGGCCCCGGAATCCACCTTCTCCTTCAGCCCCCACCCCTTCCCTGCTGGGCTGGAGCTGGCAGCACAATACCTGGGCAGTAGGGTCTCTCTTCATGGTGCTCTCAAACCCCAGCTGCTGGAACATGTGCTCCAGGGCATCCAGATCTGCCTCGGAACCCTCTCGGGCTTTCGTGACACACAGTGTCAGGGCCAGGCGGGCACCCGACATGTCGTATGTCTCCTGGGCCAAGAGACGACAGAAATTATCAAAGGGATATGGAAGGGGAGGAGAAAGCAGATGTGGTCCAAAGATGCCTGGGGGTAGGGTTGCTGAGTAAAATACAGGATGCCAAGGTATACTCAAGATTCAAATGAAAAAAAAAAACAAACAAACCCAAGTTTTAAAGAATAAAGCCCTTTAAAGAATAAAGGCCTCAGATGGTGGATCTGCCTGCAATGTGGGAGACCCAGGTTTGATCTCAGGGTTGGGAAGATCCCCTGGAGAAGGGAATGGTGACCCACTCCAGAATTCTTGCTTGGAGAATCCCATGGACAGAGGAGCCTGGTAGGCTACAGTCCATGGGGTCGCAAAGAGTTGGACACAACTGAGCGACTAACACTTTGAAGAATAAGTCCGTCCTCAATATTGCATGGAGTATATTTACACTGAAAGGTTATTTGTTGTTGATGTGAAATTAACATTTGACTGGGCATCCTTTATTTTTATTTGCCAAATCTGGCAATTCAACCTGGAGTCCAGTGTGAACTTGAGTAAGTCACTGCTCCTGTTTTTTTTAATTAAAAAAAAATTTATTTATTTTAATTGGAGGTTAATTACTTTACAATATTGTATTGGTTTTGCCATACATCATTATGAATCCACCACAGGTATACACGTGTTCCTCATCCTGAACCCCCCTCCCTCCTCCCTCCCCGTACCATCCCTCTGGGTCATCTCAGTGCACCAGCCCCAAGCATCCAGTATCATGCATCGAACCTGGACTGGCCATTCATTTCATATATGATACTGCTGGGCATACACATTGAGGAAACCAGAACTGAAAGAGACACGTGTACCCCAATGTTCATCACAGCACTGTTTTTAATAGCCAGGACATGGAAACAACCTAGATGTCCATCAACAGATGAATGGATAAGAAAGCTGTGGTACATATACACAATGGAGTATTACTCAGCCATTAAAAAGAATACGTTTGAATCAGTTCTAATGAGGTGGATGAAACTGGAGCCTATTATACAGAGTGAAGTAAGCCAGAAAGAAAAACACCAATACAGTATACTAATGCATATATATGGAATTTAGAAAGACGGTAACAATAATCCTGTATGGAAGACAGCAAAAGAGACACAGATGGTAGAACAGTCTTTTGGACTCTGGGAGAGGGCGAGGGTGGGATGCTTTGGGAGAGTGGTATTGAAACACTGCTCCTATTTGAATCTCAGTTTCCAAATATAGGGGCTTCCCTGGTGGTTCAGATGGTAAAGAATCTGTCTGCAATATGGGAGACATGGGTTCAATCCCTGGGCTGGGAAGATCCCCTGGAGAAGGGAATGGCAACCCATTCCGGTATTCTTGCCTGGAGAATTCAATGGACAGAGGAACCTGGTAAGCTACAGCCCATGGGGTTGAAAAGAGTCAGGCATGATTGAGTGATTGACACACTTCCAAATAGAGACAATGAATATGTGTGAGGGGGGCGAATTTTGAGGGTCTCCTCCAGTTGTCACATTTGATAGCTTTGTCTCTCTCTCCATCATTCCCAAGAGTATTCTGAGCATTACCTTCTCACTTGCAGAGGGCTCAGACTTTATGAAGCTAATTCTGAGATTCTATCTTGTCTTATCAGAGGAAGAATATTGGGGCCCAAATTTCTTTGTTTTAGAAGAAAGGCAGTGTGAGACTTCCCCGGTGGTTCAGTGCTTAAGAATCTGCCTTCCAATGCAGGAGACACGGGTTTGATTCCTGATCCAGGAACTAAGATTCCACATGACACGGGGCAATAAACCTGTGTGCCAGATCTGGAGAGAAGCCCTCCAGCTGCAATGAGGATCCTTTGTGNAGGGCAGCCTGCCTTCTGGAGGCTCTAGGGGAGAATTTGCTTCCCCCCCTTTTCGAGCTTTTAGAGGCTGCCCATGTTCCCTGGCTCCTGGCCCCAGCCGCCAGTCACGTTGCTCTCTCCTCTGCTCTTCTCTCTCTTCTCGTTCTTGGCCTCTGATTCCCCTGCTTCCATCTCTCGCTTGTAAGGAACCTTGTGGTTACGTGGTGCTCCTCGCTCCCCTACACACACCGGACAATCCAGGATCATCTCATCACAGAGTCTTGAGTTTAACCGCCCTGCACAGCCCTCCGTGCCGTATGAGGTCACATAGCCACGGGCTCCAGGTGTTGGGATGTAGATTTTGGAGGGAGTGCATTATCCCACCTGTGTCACCCCGTTGTTAATGCTCAGTCTCCGCCGCGGGTTCCTCTTGCTCCTCGTTTCCCAGAACAGTACGTAGAGCTTAAATGGAACCACACGGTGGCGAGCCCCGCGATACAGCTTTTTTCACTCAGTGCTGCATCTGGGGGATGATCTGTGTTGTCCTGCTGACTCCATTCCCTGCTCAGTCCTGAAGGATCCAGAGGCTGTAGGAGGGAGTGGGGGACAAAGCAGACCGGTGGCTGGGGCAGACCCTTGCTCATCCTCACGGGCCTTCTGAGTCTTCCTTTCAGACATCTGCCCGCCACTCTCCCGCCGTGGCCAGAGCCTCGTTACACTCATTACTGCAGCAGTCCCCTGGGCAGGTCTCTCCCTGCCAGCACTCCCTGCAGCCCACGGCCTCTGAAGCTCTCCAAAGAGCGCGTGGTTATATTACAGCGGTATTCCTAAATCTTCAGTGGCTCCCAATTGCTGCATCCAGGGCTCCACACCTGGAAAACTTAGTTGAATTTGGAGCTAACTCAGGTAACTACCCGCTCTACTCCTTCAGTCTCTCCTTTCCCATCCAGGGCTGGGTTTTTCCTTCTCGCACACTCACGTAGCACTTGGCCTCTACCTACAGTACAGCATTCGAAATGTTCTTCCCTATGCACTGTGTTCACTGCATGGCTTGTCTTCTCGACGACACTGTAAACTTCCTGAAGACTGCAACTGCCCGACTCATCTGGTTTCCCTGGGAGACGCTAGCACGCTGGTGCCCGCCAACAGGAAGTAATAGACGTCTAAGTGAATGAAGGAGCTGCTGAGAGCAAGCACGGCTCTCGATCGGCGTTTCCAAATGCCGAGATGCGTGCCAAATTGAAAAGGGAAGTGGCAGTAGCGGCACACACAAGATGCTTCAGGTAGTGAGATGTGGAGACGCAAACAGACCTCTTTCCGGTTTCTTCTTTGTCAGCTGCAAGGATTGTGAGCTGATGGAAAGTGTGGAGGACCAGCAGGTGAGTCCCTCATTTCTGCCTTTGCCCTCAGTTTTTCACCAGCCAGAAGGAGTTGGCAAAACATCTTCCGCATGAGGCCCCTGCAGTCCACCCCTACCCCTGAGTCCCTGGCAAGGGGAGAAGCCAAAGTAACGATAGGAAATGCTGCCCGAGGGCCCTGCTTGCTCTCAGCGCTGTGACTTGCCATCATGTGTCTGCAAGTGTCTGGATGATGTGTGGAGGTAGGACCCAGGTTCCTGGGTTTCCAGTGCTGTTGACTCTTTCCTGTGTCTTTTCGTGCAAAACTCTCTAAAGCGTGTCATCTCCGAACCGTGACTCTCAGTTGTCTAAGTGCTGCTCGTCTCAAATGGGCAGAAGATTCTAACGGCCTCTCTTCCCACCTGCTCTTGCCCTGTGATGGAAACCAAGCTCAGTCATAATAGCAAGGTTGGAGCATACCAAACTTGATGCTAGCGAGAGCTGTAAAGTTATCGTTGAGACGCAGAAACCTCATACTCAGGATTTGTTGTTGTGAAGCCTTGCCCTAAAACACAGTTATTCAAATGCATTGTTTCTTTATTGTGATAGTATATTGCAAGGTGTTAAAACAGCAATACCAAATGAGCAAATTTGGGGGGACTTGTTTTAACATATTTGAACTGCGATGTGTACAGAATGTCTTAAGGTCCTGTCAGAAGAAAGCTAGTAGCCAAAAATTCCACAGATGCAACAGGACTACACACTTAAAAGTGAACCATGCAATCTACATCAAGCGTGGCTGATAATTACCTAAGTGCATTGGTCACACTTTCTCCTTTAAAACAGAATTTAAAGGGAATAGTTCTGTACATTCTTATATGCTCAGCAGAACCTTTTTCACATTGTTTAGCATTGTGCAGTGCTCACATTTCCCTCTGGAAAATGGAATTGGTGATTTTAGTAATGGCTAGTTTTGTTTTATAAATTCCGAATGTTAGTAGTCCATAATAACCCACTTAACTGCTAATAAATAGCCCCTAGTCTCTTGTGTAATAATGAACTTCTATGAAACAAGATCATTTACCCGCAAAAATCTAAGAAAGATCTCACGTTTTTAAGTCAAGTTAAGGCCCACACTTTGAGACTGACTGCCGTGGAGAAATAAGGAGTAGTTAGATTTGGCTGAATAAATACAGCATCCATGATCCCAAGTTAGGGACCAGGGCAGACCAGCCTGATTTAGTAGTTGCTTCCCCTCGTGCCAGGCAGGATCCTTTGGTCCAGTGGTTAAGAATCCACCTGCGAATGCAGGGAACATGGGTTCGATTCCTGGTCAAGGAAGATTCCACATGCTGCAGAGCAGCTAAGCCCGTAGGTCCCAACTCTTGAAGCCCGCGTTTCTAGAACCCATGCTCCACAGCAAGAGAAGCCAGTGCAATGAGAAGCCGAAGCACTGCAGGAAGGGGGGCCTGCTCCCCGCAGCTAGAGAGAGCCCGAACGCGGCAGTACAGACCCAGCACTGCCCAGACATGAATAATCAATAACTGACTTTTATTTAAAAAAAGCTTCAGAGTGGCAAGCATAACAGCTTATGCAGGTTGGAGACGGTGTGCCATAAAAAATTCAGGTATTCCTTGAAGCTGAGAGGGAAGGTCTTTGACTCTTAGGATTAAAGGTCTTGAAAAGGGAATCTACTTTAAATGAAGACCAGAATTTCCTAGAGAATGGACCAAGGGGAGAAGGAAATTGATTATATTTAAAAATGAGTGGGGTTGGTGGTTCATGTTTGGGAGTTCATGTACACCCACGACGGATTCATGTCAATGTATGCCAAAACCAATACAGTACTGTAAAGTAAAATAAAGTAAAAATTAAAAAAATAATAATAATAAAAATGAAACTGAAAAGTTGTGGAGAAAAGGGAGCCCTCTTATGCTGTTGGTGGGAATGCAAACTAGTACAGCCACTATGGAGAACAGTGTGGAGATTCCTTTAAAAACTGGAAATAGAACTGCCTTATGACCCAGCAATCTCACCGCTGGGCATACACACCAAGGAAACCAGAATTGACAGAGACACGTGTACCCCAATGTTCATCGCAGCACTATTTATAATAGCCAGGACATGGAAGCAACCTAGACGTCCATCAGCAGCCAAATGGATAAGAAAGCTGTGGTACATATACACAATGGAGTATTACTCAGCCATTAAAAAGAATACGTTTGAATCAGTTCTAATGAGGTGGATGAAACTGGAGCCTATTATACAGAGTGAAGTAAGCCAGAAAGAAAAACACCAATACAGTATACTAATGCATATATATGGAATTTAGAAAGACGGTAACAATAATCCTGTATGGAAGACAGCAAAAGAGACACAGATGGTAGAACAGTCTTTTGGACTCTGGGAGAGGGCGAGGGTGGGATGCTTTGGGAGAGTGGTATTGAAACACTGCTCCTATTTGAATCTCAGTTTCCAAATATAGGGGCTTCCCTGGTGGTTCAGATGGTAAAGAATCTGTCTGCAATATGGGAGACATGGGTTCAATCCCTGGGCTGGGAAGATCCCCTGGAGAAGGGAATGGCAACCCATTCCGGTATTCTTGCCTGGAGAATTCAATGGACAGAGGAACCTGGTAAGCTACAGCCCATGGGGTTGAAAAGAGTCAGGCATGATTGAGTGATTGACACACTTCCAAATAGAGACAATGAATATGTGTGAGGGGGGCGAATTTTGAGGGTCTCCTCCAGTTGTCACATTTGATAGCTTTGTCTCTCTCTCCATCATTCCCAAGAGTATTCTGAGCATTACCTTCTCACTTGCAGAGGGCTCAGACTTTATGAAGCTAATTCTGAGATTCTATCTTGTCTTATCAGAGGAAGAATATTGGGGCCCAAATTTCTTTGTTTTAGAAGAAAGGCAGTGTGAGACTTCCCCGGTGGTTCAGTGCTTAAGAATCTGCCTTCCAATGCAGGAGACACGGGTTTGATTCCTGATCCAGGAACTAAGATTCCACATGACACGGGGCAATAAACCTGTGTGCCAGATCTGGAGAGAAGCCCTCCAGCTGCAATGAGGATCCTTTGTGCCCCCATTAAGACCCAGTTCATCCAAAAATATGTAAATAGTTATAAAAAAAGAGAAGCAGGATACTGAGTACCATAATTTTAAGAATTTTATCATCGAGACAAAGGTAGCCAGGGTGCCCCCTTCTTTTCCCAGTTGCCACAACTTCAGTTCCATTGCTGAGTCTTTTTTTCCAACTGAATGGTCGCAGAGCACCTGAGTTCTGAATCCATGTCATGGTTTTTCACCCCCTCTAGTGTCTCAAACATTAAGTTCCTCTTTCCCCCTCTCCCCAGATGCTCCCACCTCTCTCCCCCAGCCTGCACCCAGCCTACCTCTTCCAAAGGCTGAGGACTGCTCATCTCTTTTGATTCGGAGTCCAAAGCTCACCACCCTTGTCTGATCCTAAGGGAAAAGGGACAAGAGAAGATAGGTTAAAGGTCTCCAAAGGAAGACAGAGGGGGCTCAGGGGCCAGACTAGGTTGTCTATTTGTGTTTTTGAGACTGAACAGGATCCCAGCGGTGGGGACTTGGTTCATGTTGAGACTTGGGGCAAGAGACAACAGTCCATGAAGTGTGTCCTGTCTAGCGCGATACTCTGGTGATTCTCATTCACTGCTTCCCAGGTGGCTCAGCGGTAAAGAATCTGTCTGCCGTTGCAGCACATGTAAGAGACACAGGTTTGATCCCTGAGTAGGGAAGATCCCCTGGAGAAGGAAATGACAACCCACTCCAGTATTCTTGCCTGGGAAACCCCATGGACAGAGGAGCCTGGCGGGCTACAGTCCATGGGCTTGCAGAGTTGGAATAACTGAGCAACTGAACAATAAAATGTTCATTACAGCGTTATTTACAAAGGCCAAGATATGGAAACAATCTACATGCTCATGGTAGATGAATGGATGAAGAAGATACTTATATGAATGATGGAATATTATTCAGCCATAAAGAGAATGAAATCTTGTCATTTGCGACCACATGGATGGACCTAGAGGGCATTATGCTAAGTGAATAAAATCAGACAGAGGAAGACAAATGCAGTATGCTTTCACTTATATGTGGAATCAAGAAGGA
Organism: Oreotragus oreotragus; assembly: GCA_006410675.1. NCBI lineage: Eukaryota > Metazoa > Chordata > Mammalia > Artiodactyla > Bovidae > Oreotragus > Oreotragus oreotragus. Next base: position 91,624 of record SJYX01006565.1, on the reverse strand, counting down.
AAAAAAAAACCAAAGCAAATGAAGAAACATAACAAAACATAAGCAGAGCTATAGATACAGAAAACAAACAGGTGTGTTTCCAGAGGGGAGGAGGATGGGGAGATGAGAGGAACCGGTAAAGAAGACTAAGAGGTACAAACTCCTAGCTACCAAGTAAATGAGTCATGGGTAAGAAATGTACAGTGTGGGGAATATAGTCAATAACTATTGATAGCGTTGTACGGTGACACATTGTAATTAGACATTGTGGCAATCAGTTTGAGATGTAGAGAAATATCAAACCACTGTGCTGTGTAACAGGAACTAACAGTGTGTTAGGTCAATTATACTCAGAAACAAATTAATAAAAAAGAGATTAGATTTGTGGCTATCAGAGGTGGAGGGGGGAGGGGAATTGGATGAGGGAAGTCAAAACATACAACTTCGCTAGTTATAAAGTAAATAACTATTAGAGATGTAGTGTACAAGATGGTAATATAATCAACATTGCTGTATGCTATACACGAAAGTTAAGACAGTAAATGTGAGTTCTCTTCACAAGAAAAATATTTCCCTATTTCTTTAATTCTATATCTATATGAGATGATGGATGTTCACTAAACTTATCATGATAATCATTTCATGGTGTATGTAAACCAAATCATTATGCTGTACACCATAAACTTATTCAGTGTTGTATGTCAATTGTATCTCAGTAAAACTGGAAGAAAAAAATAAAATGAGAATGTCGTCAAAGTGGGGAATACAATTTTGAAACTGTCCCCAAAGGTCTTCAAATCTGAATAGATCAATTCACCTTCCTCCCTCTGCCTTGAGCCTGAACATCTGCCCAAGTTCTTCATTCTCATCTCTGATTCTTTTTCTGGATAGAATGACTTTTTCCATAGTCTTGGCATTTCCCCATTTCTTTACTTTTTGTTACATTTTGTCCTCAATCTTGAGTGCTTTTTAGTAGTTAAGAGACCCTGCTCTGCTAATCTTGGGGGCATCAGGTCTGCTATGACTTCCCCCACCATTTATCCATCCACTCACACATCTGTCCATCCAACCAGCCATTCATCCATCTGGTCATTCATTTATCCATCCCTCCACGGATCCATCCATCCATTCGTTCATCAGTCCATCCAACACCCGCCCATTCATTCGTTCATCCACTCATCTATCCATCCGTCTACTTCTCCACCCAATCACCCATATATCTATCTATCCAGCAAATATTTTCTGGGTGTCTATTATGTGCTGGGCAATGGGAATACACTGTATAAGACAGACATGATCCCTGCCCTAAGGTAGCTCTAGTCTATGATAGAACTCTATAATTTAATGCTCTATAAATGAGCTCTATAAATGAGCATTAAATCTCTACCCATCTGTTAGAAACACACACACACACTGGAGCCAGTGCTTTGAGGAAAGAGGAATTCAACACTTTGAGAGAGAAAGTGGAAGGAAGCTTAACCTAGAATTAAGTCCTGCCTTGGCCCCTTCCCAGCTGTGTGGTCTTGCACATCTCACTCTCCCCTCTGAGACAGTTTTCCTGTCTGGAAAGGACCTAGAAACGATAGATGCTTTATAGCAATGGCCCTGCAAAGTGGGTTTTAGGATCCCTGTTGACCCACTGGAAATTGCCTCTCTCTCCTCTGGGCTCCCACAGCTCTGCCAGTCTACACTAATATTCCAGCTTTTGACTCTTATTCTAGTGACTGAACGAGCAGCTCCATCTTTAGAACTGATAGCCTGACTTCTTTGTCCCTGTCTCCATCAGGGTCACCAGTGTGGGAATGGGCACAGAGCTGGTGTCAGGGAGAATTTGTTGAGTAAACAAATAAAGGAACAAAAGAAAGAAAGAACGATGGGTGTGTAACTGGATGGACATTTCTTCAGTTCCGCCCAAATTGGACTGAGCATCCATTCGTGCAGGGAGAGGGAAAAGAGAGAGGAGGAAGTAGGGGACTAAGGGGGAGAGGGGAGAGAGACAGAGAGAGGGAGACAGACAAACACACACTCACATACATACACAGAGAGAGACAGACACACACATACACACACAGAGAGAGACAGAGAGGCAAATAGACAAACACACTCATACAGTCACAGAGAAACAGAGAGAGACAGAGATGGACAAACGCACATACACAGAGAGAGACAGACAGACAGACAGACACACACACAGACAGAGACAGACAGACAGACACATACACATGTACACAGAGAGAGACAGAGAGGGACGCACAGACAGACAGACAGACAGACACACAGACATTTAATATCACTTACTGACTCTGGAAGTAACTTCTCAAATTCAGGCTCTCTCACCACCCTCCGAGCTGCCGACACGTCAGGGCACTGAGGAGGGGTCAGGCAGCATGTGCTGACCCTGGAGAAAGGGCTGCCAGCCTGGGATCTTCTCAGGTGTTTCCTGAGAGGCCTGCCTATGAGCTGGGCAGCACAGCCGTCTGGGCCTTTATTGCTGGCAAGCTTTCTGTTGCTCAAGAAACCTTATGACAGGAGGGACACACCCTTGACACAACCTCGGTGAGGAAACAGAACCAAACGCCCATGGAACGAGTGATGGCAAAGCTTCGCCGACACCCCCTGGCTAAGGAGGCTGAGGCAGAGCATCCAAATTAGCCAGGGCTTTGATGCCATCCCAACCACCAAGCACCTCCCAGATTCCAGCTCATCATTCTCATTCTTACACCTCTTCTATCCCTTCCACATTTGACCGTGCAGATAATGCCAACTTCACGTTCTATTAACTCCTCCAGTCCTCACCAGTCCTAGGAAATCAGCACTGTTGCTCCCATGACACAGCTGAGACTCAGGGTGAAATGACTGCCCGACCACTAATTGGCACAGTTGGTATTCAAATCCAAGGGGGTCCAGCCCCAGAGGGTTTGGTCCAGCCCCCTGGATGGACACGTCACAGTTGATTCAGTCTCTCTCTCCTCTTCTTCATGACCTCCTTCCTCTATTCTTTTTCAGCTTTAATTTTATTTTACTTTTAAATTCAATTCGATTTAATTTTAATTTAAAAAAAATTTTTAATTTTTACTTTATTTTACTTTACAATACTGTATTGGTTTTTCCATACATTGACACGAATCCGCCACAGGTGTACATGAGTTCCCAATCCTGAACCCCCCTCCCACCTCCCACCGCATATCATCTCTCTGGATTGTCCCCGTGCACCAGCCCCAAGCATCCTGCATCCTGCATCGGACATAGACTGGCGATTCGTTTCTTACATGATAGCATACATGTTTCAGTGCCATTCTCCCACATCATCCCACCCTCTCCCTCTCCCTCAGAGTCCAAAAGTCCGTTCTATACATCTGTGTCTCTTTTGCTGTCTCGCATACAGGGTCATCATTACCATCTNATATTACAGTGTATTTTTTAAATTAATTAATTTTAACTGGAGAATAATTGCTTTAAATATTGTGATTGTTTCTGACATAAACTGGCCAGAGGTTACCTGTGTCCCCAATCCTGAACCCCACCCTCCTCTCTCCCCCTACCTCTATCCCCAACCTATCCCTCTGCTTGGTCCCAGAGCACCGGCTTTGGGTGCCCTTCTACATGCATTGAACTTGTGCTGCTCATCTGTTTTACATATGGAAATGTACATGTTTTGATGCTTTTCTCTCAAATCATCCCATCCTCTCATTCTTACAGTGAGTCCAAAAGTCTGTTCTTTACATCTGTGTCTCCTTTCCAACACTGCATGTAGGATCTTCGGTACCATCTTTCTAAATTCCATATATATGTGTTAATGCAATGTATTTCTCTTTCTCTTTCTGACATACTTGATTCTGAATTACAGTGTCTTAAAAATACATAAAAATAAAGGTGAACAACAAATTACATTCTTAAAAAACATCAAATTATTATGGTAATCATCATATATTACAGTTCTTTCAGTTAAGTTCAGTTCATTTGCTCAGTCATATAAGACTATCTATGACCCTATGGATTGCAGCACTCCAGGCCTCCCTGTCCATCATCAACTCCCTGAGCTTACTCAAACTCATGTCCATGTAGTCGGTGATGCCATCCAACCAGTTCATCCTCTGTCGTCCCCTTTTCCTCACTCCTTCAATCTTTTCCAGCATCAGGGTCTTTTCAAATGACTCAGTTCTTCAGTCAGGTGGCCAAAGTATTGGAGTTTCAGCTTCAGCATCAGTCCTTTCAATGAATATTCAGGACTATTTTTCTTTAGGATGGACTGGTTTGATTTCCTTGCAGTCCAAGAGACACTCAAGAGTCTTCTCCAAAACCACAGTTCAAAAGCATCAATTCTTCAGTGCTCAGCTTTCTTTATAGTCCAACTCTTACATCCATATATGACCACTGGAAATACCACAGCCTCGACTAGATGGACCTTTCTAAGCAAAGTAATGTCCCTGTTTTTCAATAGGTTATCTAGGTTGGTCATAGCTTTTCTTCCAAGGAGCAAATGTCTTTTAATTTCATGACTGCAGTCACCATCTGCCGTGATTTTGGAGCCTATGAATATAAAGTCTGTCACTGTTTCCATGGTTTCCCTATTTGCCACGAAGTGATCGGAGTGGATGCCATGATCTTAGTTTTCTTAATGTTGTGTTTTAGCCAATTTTTTCACATTCCTTTCTCACTTTCATAAAGAGGCTCTTTGTATCTTCCCTTTCTGCCATAAGGATGATGTCACCTACATATCTGAGGTTATTGATATTTCTTCCAGTAATCTTGATTCCAGCTTGTGTTTCATCCAGCCTGGCATTTCACATGATGTACTCTGCATGTAAGCTAAATAAGCAGGGTGACAATATACAGCCTTGACATATATCCCTTTCCTGATTTGAAACCAGTCTGTTGTTCCATATCTAGTTCTAACTGTTGCTTCACGGCCTTCATACAGCTACCTCAGCAGGTCAGGTGGTCTGGCATTCCTATGGTTTTAAAAATATTCCACAGTTTGTTGTGATCCACACAGTCAAAGGCTTTGGTGTATCCAACAAAGAAGAAGTGCTTGTTTTTCTGGAACTCTCATGATTTGTCTATGATCCAACAGATCTCTGGTTCCTCTGACTTTTCTAAATCCAGCTTGAACATCTGGAATTTTGTGGTTCATGAATTGCTGAAGCCTGACTTAGAGAATTTTGAGCATTACTTTCTCATACTGGCAATTATGTGCCAGTATGAACATTTTTGGCATTGACGTCTTTTGGGATTGGAATGAAAACTGACCATTTCCAGTCCTGTGGCCACTGCTAAGTTTTCCAAATTTGTTGGCAAATTGAATGCAGCACTTGCACAACATTGTCTTCTAGGATTTGAAGTAACTCAACTGGAATTCCATCACCTCCACTAGTTTTTTTTGTAGTGATGCTTCCTAAGATCCACTTGACTTCGCATTCCAAGATGTCTGGCTCTAGGTGAGTGATCACACCATCATGGTTATCTGGGTCATGGAGATCTTTTCTGTGTAGTTCTGTATATTGTTGCAACCTCTTTTTAATATCTTCTACTTCTGTTAGGTCCATACCATTTCTATTCTTTATTGTCCCCCCCTTTTCATGAAATCTTCCCTTGGTATCTCTAATTTTCTTGAAGAGATCTCTAGTCTTTCCCATTCTATTATTTTCCTGTATTTCTTTGCATTATCACTGAGGAAGGCTTTCTCATCTCTTCTTGCTATTCTTTGGAACTCTGCATTCAAATGGGTATATCTTTCCTTTTTTTCTTTTGCCTTTAGTTTCTCTTCTTTTTTTTTTTTTCCAGCTATTTGCAAGGCTTCCTCAGACAACCACTTTGCCTTTTTTCATTTCTTTTTCTTGGGATGGTCTTGATCACTGATTCTTGTACAATGTCATGACTTCCATCCATAGTTCTTCAAGCATTTTATCAGATCTAATGCCTTGAATCTATTTGTCACTTCCACTGTATAAGCATAAGTGACTTGATTTAGGTTATACCTGAATCATCTAGTGGTTTTCCCTACTTTATTCAATTTAAGTCTCAATTTGGCAATAAGAAGTTCATGATCTGAGCCACAGTCAACTCCTGGTCTTGTTTATGCTGACTGTATAGAGCTCTACCATCTTTGGCTGCAAAGAATATAATCAATCTGATTTTGGTATTGACTATCTGGTGATGTCCATGTGTAGAATCTTCTCTCATGTTTTTGGAAGAGGGTGTTTACTATGACCAGTGTGTTGTCTTGGCATAACTCTGTTAGGCTTTGGCATGCTTCATTGTGTACTCCAAGGGCAAATATGTCTGTTACCCCAGGTATCACTTCACTTCCAACTTGTGCATTCCAATCCCCTATAATGAAAAGGACATCTTTTTTGGGTGTTAGTTCTAGAAGATCTTGTAATTATTCATAGAACCATTCAACTTCAGCTTCTTCAACATTACTGGTTAGGGCATAGACTTGGATAACTGTGATATTGAATGGTTTGCCTTGGAAATGAACAAAGATCATTCTGTCCTTTATAAGATTGCATCCAAGTACTCCATTTTGGACTCTTTGTTGACCATGATGGCTACTCTATTTCTTCTAAAGGATTCTTCCCCAGTCATAGATATAATGGTCATCTGAGTTAAATTAACCATTTCCTGTCCATTTTAGTTCACTGATTCCTAAAATGTCAATGTTCAGTCTTGTCATCTCCTGTTTGACTGCTTCCAATTTGCCTTGATTTGGTAACGCAGAATAAGCTGAAGCTGAATGGTTCTATGAAGACCTATAATACCTTTTAGATCTAACACACCCAAAAGATGTCCTTTACATTATAGGGGACTGGAATGAAAAAGTAGGAAGTCAGGAAACACCTGAGGTAACAGGCAAATTTGGCCTTAGAATACAGAATGAAGCAGGGCAAAGGCTAATAGAGTTTTGCCAAGAATGCACCGGTCATAGCAAACACCCTATTACAACACACAAGAGAAGACTCTACACATGGACATCACCAGATGGTCAACAGCAAAATCAGATTGATTATATTCTTTTCAGCCAAAGATGGAGAAGCTCTATACAGTCAACAAAAACAAGACCAGGAGCTGACTGTGGCTCAGATCATGAACTCCTTATTACCAAATTCAGACTCAAATTGAAGAAAGTGGGTAAAACCACTAGGCCATTCAGGTATGACCTAAATCAAATCCCTTTTGATGATACAGTGGAAGTGAGAAATAGATTTAAGGGACTAGAGCTGATAGAGTGTCTGATGAATTATGGACAAAGGTTCGTGACACTGTACAGGAGACAGGGATCAAGACCATCCCCATGGAAAAGAAGTGCAAAAAATCAAGAGCTGACTGTAGCTCAGATCATGAACTCCTTATTGCAAAATTCAGACTTAAATTGAAGAAAGTAGAAAAAACTGTTAACCATTCAAGTATGACTTAAATCAAATCCCTTACAATTATACCATGGAAGTGACAAATAGATTCCAAGAATCAGATCTGATAGAGACAGTGCCTGAAGAACGATGGACAGAGGTTTGTGACATTGTACAAGAGGCAGTGATCAAGAACTTCCCCAAGAAAAAGAAATGCAAAAAGGCAAAATAGTTGTCTAGTGAGGCCTTATAAACAGCTTATAAAAGAAGAGAAGCTAAAGGCAAAGAAGAAAGGAAAGATATACCCGTGTTCAGAGTTCAAAAGAAAAACAAGGAGAGATAAGAATGCCTCCCTGAGTGATCAATGCAAAGAAATAGAGGAAAACAATAGAATAAGAAAGAACAGAGATCTCTTCAAGAAAACTAGAGATACCAAGGGAATATTTCATGCAAAAATGGGCACAATAAAGGACAGAAATGGTATGAACCTAACAGAAACAGCAGATATTAAGAAAAGCTGGTGAGAATATGCAGAATTTTACAAAAAATGTTAATGACCCAGATAACCACGGTGGTAAGACCACTCATGTAGAGCCAGACATCCTGGAGTGCAAAGTTAAGTGGGCTTTCAGTTCAGCTCAGTTCAGTTCAGTCACTCAGTCATGTCCGAATCTTTGCAACCCCATGAATTACAGCAAGCCAGGCCTCCCTGTCTATCACCAACTCCCGGAGTTCACCCAGACTCATGTCCATAGAGTTGGTGATGACATCCAGCCATCTCATCCTCTATGGTCTTCTCCTTCTGCCTCTAATCCCTCCCAGCATTAAGGTCTTTTCCAATGAGTCAACTCTTCATATGAGGTGGCCAAAGTATTGGAGTTTCAGCCTCAGCATCAGTCCTTCCAATGAACACCCAGGACTGATCTCATTTAGGATGGACTGGTTGGATTTCCTTGCAATCCAAGAGACTCTCAAGAGTCTTCTCCAGCACCACAGTTCAAAAGCATAAATTCTTCGGCACTCAGCTTTCTTCACAGTCCAACACTCACATCCATACACGACCACTGGAAAAACCATAGCTTTGACTAGACAGACCTTTGTTGGCAAAGTAAGGTCTCTGCTTTTGAATATGCTATCTAGATTGGTCATAACTTTCCTTCCAAGGAGTAAGCATCATTTAATTTCATGGCTGCAGTCACCATCTGCAGTGATTTTGGAGCTCAAAAAAATAAAGTCTGACACTGTTTCCACTGTTTTCCCATCTATTTCCCATGAAGCAATGGGACCAGAGGCCATGGTCTTAGTTTTCTGAATGTTGAGCTTTAAGCCAACTTTTTCACTCTCCACTTTCACTTTCATCAAGAGGCTTTTTAGTTCCT
>SJYX01006565.1:66490-82262 GCA_006410675.1 Oreotragus oreotragus | reverse complement strand
ACTCAATATGCCAGCAAATTTGGAAAACTCAGCAGTGGCCAAGGACTGGAAAAGGACAATTTTCACTTCAATCCCAAAGAAAGGCAATGCCAAAGAATGCTCAAACTACCGCACAATTGCACTCATCTCACATGCTCGTAAAATAGCGCTCAAAATTCTGCAAGCCAGGCTTCAGCAATATGTGAACTGTGAACTTCCAGATATTTAAGCTGGTTTTAGAAAAGGCAGAGGAACCAGAGATCAAATGGCCAACATCTTTTGGATCATGGAAAAAGCAAGAGAGTTCCAGAAAAACATCTATTTCTGCTTTATTGATTATGCCAAAGCCTTTGACTGTGTGGATCACAATAAACTGTGGAAAATTCTGAAAGAGATGGGAATACCAGACCACCTGACTTCTTGAGAAACCTATATGCAGGTCATGAAGCAACAGTTAGAACTGGACATGGAACAACAGACTAATTCCAAATAGGAAAAGGAGTACGTCAAGGCTGTTTATTATCACCCTGCTTATTTAACATATATGCAGAATACATCTAAGAAACACTGGACTGGAAGAAGCAAAAGTTGAAATCAAGATTGCCGGGAGAAATATCAATAACCTCAGATATGCAGATGATACCACTCTTACGGCAGAAAGTGAAGACTAAAAAGCCTCTTGATAAAAGTGAAAGAGGAGAGTGAAAAAGTTGGCTTATCAGAAAACGAAGATCATGGCATCTGGTCCCATCACTTCATGGGAAATAGATGGGGAAACAGTGGAAACAGTGTCAGACTTTATTTTTGGGTGCTTCAAAATCACTGCAGATGGTTATCGCAGCCATGAAATTAAAAGACACTTTCTTCTTGGAATGAAAGTTATGACCAACCTAGACAGCATATTCCAAAGCAGAGACATTACTTGGCCTACAAAGGTCCATCTAGTCAAGGCTATGGCTTTTCCAGTGATAATCCATGAATGGATGTGAGAGTTGGACTGTGAAGAAAGCTGAGCGCCAAAGAATTGATGCTTTTGAACTGTGGTGTTGGAGAAGACTCTTGAGAGTCCCAGGGACTGCAAGGAGATCCAACCAGTCCATTCTAAAGGAGATCAGTCCTGGGTGTTCATTGGAAGGACTGATGCTAATGCTGAAACTCCAATTCTTTGGCCACCTCATGTGAAGATTTAACTCATTGGAAAAGATTCTGATGCTGGGAGGGATTGAGGGCAGGAGGAGAAGGGGATGACAGAGGATGAGACGGCTGGATGGCATGACTGACTCAATGGACATGAGTTTGTGTGAACTCTGGGAGTTGGTGATGGACAGGGAGGCCTGGCGTGCTGAGATTCATGAGGTCGCAAAGAGTCGGACACGACTGAGCGACTGAACTGAACTGATGGACCTAGCATTGCAGGTTCCAATGCAATATTGCTCTTTACAGCATCCGACTTTACTTCTATTACCAGTCACATCCAAACTGGGTGTTGTTTTTGCCTTGGCTCCATCTCTTCATTCTTTCTGTAATTATTTCTCCACTGATCTCCTGGGGAAGCATATTGGGTACCTACTAATCTTGGGAGTTTATCTTCAGTGTCTTATCTTTTTGCCTTTTCATGTTCATGCAGTTCTCAAGGCAAGAGTAATGAAGTGTTTTGCCATTCCCTTCTCCAGTGGACTACATTTTGTCAGAACTCTCCACCATGGCCCTACATGGCATGGTTCATAATTTCATTGAGTTAGATGAGACTGGTTCATGTGATCAGTTTGGGTAGTTTTCTGTGATTGTGGTTTTAAGCCTGTCTGCCCTCTGATAGAGAAGCATAAGAGGCTTATTGAAGCTTTCTGATGGGAGAGACTGACTGAGGGGCAAACTGGGTCTTGTTCTTATGGGTGGGACTGTGCTCAGTAAATCTTTAATCCAATTTTCTGTTGATGGGTGGAGCTGTGTACCCTCCCTATTATTTACCTGGGACCAAGGTGGAAGTAATGAAGATAATGGTGACCTCCTCAAAAGGTCCCATGCAGGCACTGCTACACTCAGTGCTCCCAACCATGCAGCAAGCCATCACCAACTTATGCCTCCACTGGAGACTTCTGGACACTCACAGGCAAGTCTGGGTCAGTCTTTTGTGGGGTCACTCCTCCTTTCTCCTGGGTCCTGTTGCTCACAATGTTCTGTTTGTGCCCTCCAAGAGTCTATTTCCCCAGTCTTGTGTAAGTTCTGGGAGCTCTATGATGGCGTTAATGGCGACTTCCTCCAAGAGAGTTTATGCCATATCCTAGCGTGCCACACCCTATCCAGGTCTGCTGCGCCCAGAGCCCCTGCCCCTGCGGCAGGCCACTGCTGACCTGCACCTCCACAGGAGACACTCAAACACAGTTCTGTCTCAGTCGCTGTGGAGTCTTTGGGTCCTGGTGAGTACAAGGTGTGTTTGAGCCCTCTGAGCATCTCTGGATGGTATAAGTTTTGATTTTAAAGGCAATTTCACCCTTCCTACCATCTTGTTGGGGCTTCACCTTTGTGCTTGGACATGGGGCATCTTTTTTGTTGTTGGGATCCAACATTCTCCAGTAGACGGTTGCTCAGTAGTGAGTTGCAGTTTTGGAGTTCTCGCAGGAGAAGCTGAGTACATGTCCTTCTACTCCGCCATCTTACACCACAAATGGGTAATGATGATCACCTCCAAGGACTTACACCAGCACACCATGCCTCCCAGTACCACTGCAGCCAGTTTCCTGACCTCTTTAGGCCACTCTCCATCCACATCGCCAGCAGAAACTTTCAAACACTCACAGACAAGTCTGGCTCAATCTCTTATGGGGTCACCACTCCTTTCTCCTGGGTCTGATACACAAATGGTTTTGTTTATGCTATCCAAGAATCCGGTTTCCCCAGTCCTGTGGAAGTTCTATAATCTAATTCCACTGGCCTTCAAAGTAAAATTCCCTGGGGGTTCTCAAATTGCCAACATCCATCAGATCATAGAAAAAAGCAAGAGAATTCCAGGAAAAAACATCTACGTATTGTTCATTGACTATGTTAAAGACTTTGACTGTGTCAAATCTGTGTGTTGTGAATCACAACAAACTGTGGAAAATTCTTTCCAGAGAAAAGAGATGTGAATACCAGACCACCCTACCTGCCTCCTGAGAAACCTGTACGCATGTCAAGAAGCAACAGTTAGAAGTGGACATGGAACAATGGACTGTTTAAAAATTGGGAAAGGAGTATGTTAATGCTATATATTGCCACCCTGCTTATTTAACTTATATGTAGACTGCATTATGAGAAACGCTGGGCTGGATGAAGGACAACCTGGAATCAAGATTGCCGGGAGAAATATCAATAACCTTAGATATGCAGATGACACTACCATTGTGGAAAAGAGGCACTAAAGAACCTCTTGATGAAGGTGAAAGAGGAGAGTGAAAAAGTTGGCTTAAAACCCAACATTCAAAAACTAAGATCAAAGCATCCGAACCCAACATTTCATGGCAAATAGATGGGGAAACAATGGAAACAGTGACAGACTTTATTTTCTTGGGCTCCAACATCTCTGTGGATGGTGACTGCAGACAGAAATTAAAAGACACTTGCTCCTTGGAAGAAAAGCTATGACAAACCCAGACCATGCATTAAAAAGCAGAGACATTACTTTGCCAACAAACGTCTGTATAGTCAAAACTATGATTTTTCCAGTAGTCATGTGAGACCTGAACAATAAAGAAGGCAGAGTAATGAAGAATTGATGCCTTCAAGCTGTAGTGCTGGAGAAGACTCTTGAGTGTCCCTTAGACAGCTAGGAGATCAAATCAGTCAATTCCTAACGGAAATCATCCCTGAATAATCATTGGAAGGACTGATGCTGAGGCTGAAGCTCCAATACTTTGGCTATCTGATGTGAACAGCCAACTCATTGGAAAAGACCTTGATGCTGGGAAAGATTGAAGGCAAGTGGAAAAGGGCATGGCAGAGGATGAGATGGTTGGATGGCATCACTGACTTGATAGACATGAGTTTGAGTAATCTCCTGGAGATGGTGAAGGATAGGGAATCCTTCTGTGCTGTAGTCCATGGGGTCACAAAGGTTCAGACACAACTGATCAACTGAACAAATCCTCCTTTGCCATGTTCCTTCCTGTCTCTGCTTTCGTATCTATAATCATACTTGACATTCACTCAGCCTGCATGGGGGCACGTAGGAACTACTTATCTTCTAATAATTCCCATTTCATCACAACCAATATTCAGATATCACTTATACTTTGATGCTTTTAGGTGCCCTAAGAAATGAACGTTTTAGATAAAAAGTATTTCAAAAATTTAAATTAAGAGTCGTAGTATTGAGAAGTCATTTTTCTAAACCAAAGAGTCTCATATTTTTCCATTGCAATACACATATATAGATATAACAGTTTGTACACCACATTTGGGAATCATTTTATTTCCCACTTAGGGAAACAAACAGAAAATTTTCTAATTTATTTGAAGAATAAAAGTAAATTATTTCCACAAATTAGTAGATTCTGATTAATAACAAATTATTTCCTTCCTACCTCAGTTAAACATGACACTCTAAAGATGCATTGACACAATGTGAGAATTACTTTTATTAGTGATTACTTTTGGAAGTTAAGAAAATGCAACCTACAAGGATAAAGCAAACTACAAAAGTCACTGAACTCTGAAAGTGAATAGCCTGGCCAAGCACTCAGCTCTCTCAGTGAACAGAGACAGCAGAATTTTCAGGTAGGTAAATTCTAAATAAAATTAAATAAATTTGTGAGTCATTTCCTGACAGGAAATTCTTTTTCTGAGAGGCAATTGGGAGCCAAATCTCATTAAGGCAAATGGTTTTTCTGAGACTTCAACTTTAAAAATTTAAGTAACCAGCAATGAATGGCTACACCTGGAGGAGGAAATCAGGCCAAAGTTGCATGATGTAGTTGTGCTAGAAACCAGAAATATCAGAAATTAATATAGCTCCACAAAATATTTTAAGTCCCCAGGGAAAATTCAATGGAATTTTTAAAATATTCTACAGATTAACAGTAGAAGTTTTTAACTTACCAAAGTTTTTCACATAATCTATTCTATTTGATCTCTATGACAAATTATGAAACAAAATTTTTTTTCCCATTTTACTAATGAAGAAATGAGACACAGAATATATAACAATTATTCAATATCACAAATCCAGCAAATTGTAGAACTGGGATTGAAACCAGTTCCCTTGATTATAAGTCTAGCACTGTTTTCACATGAAATTTTAAGTCATAAATGAGAAATGGAAGACTGCCAAGAAATTGCATAATTTATATATCAATTGGTAAAAGTCATCTAGGACATGGTATCTAAAATTTAATTTGTTAAACATGTAGCTATTCATCTTACCAGAAAATTAAAGTGATTTGTCAATTACTGTTCCTGTGCTCTATTGCTTTCCACTCTGGGAGACAGACAGTGACTACTTAAGTAGTGAACAGAGCACTTTGGGTTTGTGTATCAATAGCATAGACTTGAAAGATTTCTCTACTTCTTATTTCCACACTAGTTCACAATTTAACACCTGTATAGCCCTGGGTGCAGCAACTTCTACGGACTCCATTTTCTACACTTTAAATTAGGGAATGTTTTGTCTACTACAAAACATGGATGTGAATAATGAGGATTAAATATTTAAAAATGAGTACAACGTGAGTTATAAATGCTTATTAATAAATGTGTTTCAATTTAGATTCCCAGGTACCCCACAGTGGTCATACTAGTTTAGCCTTAAATTGAAGACTCTGCTCTATTTCAGTCAGATAAATGGTGAATCAATGATAGTATAGAACAGTGAAATTTTTAAATTGAGAATTTGAAAAGTTAATGTACAACAAACAAAATTTCAAAGCAGGAAAGAAAAGATAAACCAAACATAACTTAAATATTACAAAGTCATGAGTAATAAAGGGAAATATCATATAATGCCAAAGGAGTTATTTCATCTTATTATTAATTTTTTCTGATAACTTCAGTCAGAATTTCCATAAATTCAATGGAACAATAAAAATACATAAAGTTAGACCTCAATTGTATTTTACTCATTATTACTGACATAAATCAAACCAGTCAATCTTAAAGGAAATCAACTCTGAATACTCATTGAAAAGACTGATGCTGAAGCTGAAGCTCTAATATTTTGATCACCTGATGTGAACAGCTGACTCACTGGAAAAGACCCTGAGCTGGAAAAGATTGAGAGCAGAAGGAGAAGATGCCAGAGGATGAGATGGCTGGACAGCATTACCAATGCAATGGACATGAACTTGGGCAAACTCTGGGAGATGGTGAGGGACAGGGAGGCCTGGGGTGCTGCAGTCCATGGGGCTGTGAAGAGTCAGACACACCTGGGTGACTGAACAACAACACACAGATAAATAATCCACTTTCTCTACCAAAATCCTGGTCACCCTGAATTTTTCTCTTTTTCTCACAATTTCCACCTAATTATCGGTAAATCCTGTCAGGTAGAACTTCAAAGTTGAATTAATCCTTGAACAGCTTTGGGCATAGGGGCACCACCTTAGGCACTGCTGAAAATCTAAATATAACTTTACACCTGGCCCTCTTACCCCCAGCTTTGCATCCCTGGGTTCAAACAACCACAGATCCTAGAGTAATATAGTATATATTTAGTGAAAGAAATCCTAGTATAAGTGGACCTGAGCAGTTCAGACCCTTGTTGTTCAAGGGTCAAATGTATATCCATAAGAGGGCAATACCCACCTCGCCACCTCCACTGCTAACAACCTCTTCCAGGTCACCATCACTCTCAGTCTCCTGTGTGCTCTTCCTGTTAACTTACTCAACTCCAACTGCTGTTCTTTAAAATCTGCAGGCACAAGACTTTAGGGCTTTTGACTGCTGCTGCTGCTAAGTTGTTTAAGTCATGTCTGACTCTGTGCGACCCCATAGACGGCAGCCCAACAGGCTTCCCTGTCCCTGGGATTCTCCAGGCAAGAACACTGTAGTGGGTTACCGTTCCCTTCTCCAATGCATGAAAGTGAAAAGGGAAAGTGAAGTCGCTCAGTAGTGTCCGACTCTTAGCGACCCCATGGACTGCAGCCCACCAGGCTCCTCCGTCCATGGGATTTTCCAGGCAAGAGTACTGGAGTGGGGTGCCATTGCCTTCTCTGCTCTTCCCCAAATGGTTACAGATCCTTTTACAGATCCTTTCTTTTACAGATCCTTTTACAGATCCTTTCTTCTCTGTGAGCCCACTCACTTTGCTATTTGAAATGGTGGCATCACAGTCTCCTAATTTCTGCTTTAAATTTTCTCCAGAGTCATTAGTACTATACTTATGTATTAATTGCATTTTCTTCTCTTTCTAGGATGTAAAGTTCTGTGAGGGTGGGGAATTTTGTCTGTTTTTAACTGCTATATCCTCATGTCATAGAATAGTACTTACCCATAGAAGATAATAAAGAAGTATTTTGGAACACACTATCCTTTTTTTAAGTAATTTGAAATAAATAAATTTATGAAATAATGTAAGTATTTACACATCTAATCATTTATTTCCATGCTGTATTTTCAGACAAAACTATATACCATTAAGTGTTTTGTGGAAATAATCTTAAAAGAGACTTCTGTGAAAAAAAAAAAAGTAATTTTAAGTAAATAATTTTTCTTAATATGTGTAGCATAGTTTTATCACATAAAATATCTCCTATATGAGACAGTACTAGACTGAGATATTATATGGCACTTTTTATTTCTGTTTACTTGAACTTTAGAGTAATTTTGATTACATCTCAATAATGTATAGTCATTCTAAACTAATAAACACTATCTAAACTATAAAACTAATCTATCAATCATGAAAACATGAAACAAAAATCCTCTGTGAAATATATTATTTATACTCTCAGGTCAGGGCATTGATTCATGGTATTTACTTTTTAGTATATTTCCAAAACTTTGTTATACCAACCTAATAACCTAATAGTTAGTAGTTAGTTTTATAAAACCAACATAATAACCTAATAGTTAGTAGTTAGTTTTCTAAAACTATTAGGTTATTAATTAGTTTTATAAAACCAACTAATAACCTAATAGTAGTTAGTTATATAAAACCATTAGGTTATTAGGTTGGTATACAAAGTTGTGGACATATACTAAAAAGTGAATACCATGAATCAATGCCCTGACCTGAGGGTATAAATAATATTTCACAGAGGATTTTTGTTTCATGTTTTCATCATTGATAGATTAGATTTCATACAATTGGGTTTCAAAGCAAGAGCAATGTCTGGCAGAACACATGTTCAAATTTTAAACAGGTCTTCATTATCTTTAAAATGATTATAAATACACATAATTCAATTAAGTTACAAGATCATTGTAATACATCTTAGGGTGAACAAAAGAACTGAATAAAAGAGGACAAAAATATAATTTTTTAAAAAGCAGCAAGATTGTTCAATTCATTCTTTATTAAATAGTCCACTATTTTAAACAGAATAGGATACAAAACGAGTAAACTAAAGCACCTAGCAAGGTCTCTTCCATTGTAAGGAAGCAGAAATAAAAGAAAATGCAAACCGAGCTTCCCAGTTGGCACTAGTGGTAAAGAACCGGCCCGCCAATGCAGGAGATGCAGGATCCACCCCTGCTCCAGGAATATCCCTGGGAAAGGAAATGACAACCCATTCTAGTATTCTTGCCTGGAGGATCCCATCAGCAGAGGAACCTGGCGGGCTACAGTCCGTAGGGTCACAAAGAGTCAGACATGACTGAAATAACTTAGCACACACACATGCAAAACGTAAGCTGTAAGTTCAAAATATCCATAAGGGCTGAAATAGAGGAATGCAAACAACAGGAACACAGTGGGGACAAACAGTTATGAATGAGATCATTAATATGTGATTTTCCTCTTAGCTCCAGCACAAGCAGCCACACCCTTATCACCCCCTTGTCCTTATTCCAAGCTATCAGGGGAAGAAACAGATTGCCTCCACCAAGCCAAAGGATTGGGTACCCGCTGTCTAACTCTACTGCAACTAGCAATGAGTAAGAAAGGAAAGAATAACATAAAATAGCATGCTCACAGAACTAAGTTTCTAAAGGCGGATGGTGTGTGATTCTCCCAGCAAGAAGTAGGAGCAAAACAAATGCCAACAATATTGAAGCTTGAAAAAGTGTTTTAATATATCATCTGTGAATGCTAAAGAAAAGGGACAAGGAAGTGAGGTAATTCAAGCCATTTGCTTGCTTTTTTTTTCCATTAATGGACACTTTAAAAATCTGCATTCATTACTTATTCAGTCAGTACCTTAGTTCAACCCTGCTGCTCATTTGCACAATCAGCAGACTCCTAAAGAGATTTCCAGCCCATGACAATGGAAAGAAGAGGTTGTGCTTGAATCATGGAGAATGTTGAAGGAGAAAAACAAATTACAAACTTCAAGATATTTATCTGAAATTTGAGAACAACCTTGGTTCTGCTCTTGGGAATAGAGAAGCTTGACAGAGAAGATTGCTGGTTTTGACCAGGACCTCACTGCTAAAGAACTAGATTTCACTTGAAACAAAGATTTTTTTTCCTGTAAAATAAAAAATATTCAAGAGATGTTAACAGTATCTAGTGGAGCTAACAGAAAATGAAGAAAGTAGAAAATGTTACACAAGTATTTGGGACTGGAGATTGTTTTTTTTTTTTTTTTTTTTTTTTTTTCCTGTAAAATAAAAAATATTCAAGAGATGTTAACAGTATCTAGTGGAGCTAACAGAAAATGAAGAAAGTAGAAAATGTTACACAAGTATTTGGGACTGGAGATTGTTTTTTTTTTTTTTTTTTTAAGTAGTCATAAAGCAGATGTGAGGTAAAACAAGTACCAGTTCAATTACTTATTTCAAATTCTGTTCTTAGCCTCAGGTAAATCACTCAGACATTTTAACTGAGATGATTTGTCATTCAGTTTAATCATGGGAAATGACTAGATAATTCCTCAATGTTTCTAGCAAAACTGATATTTCTGTGAAGAGAAATTAAAGGTATAAAATCAATTCTTAGGGTAATAATTTATTCTTTACTGTTATTTTAGTTTTTGACTCTATAATAGGAAGGTTCCCTTATGGTTCCAAAAATATCTTACAACTGCATTTTCCATAGTCTTTTGAAGACATTTGTGTTTGGACAGTTAACAAGTCACTGGGGAGTCTGTGGACAGGAAAAAGCACAACCTTAACAGTAAGCCCATGTTTTTATAAAGAACTCCTGGTGTTTTAAAGTTGTGGGCTGCAAAGCTGTGGTTAGTGAAGAAATTAGTCATGAAAACACAGCATAGCACAGCAGGGATTTATTATGCATGAACCACTTCCATTATTTTTGTTGTTGTTGATTGCTTGTTTCTTTATTTGAAATAAGCTAGATGGTGAAAGTGTTGAAATTTCCTCGTGGCACATAACTTTAAGGGAGTGCCCCACTCTCCTCCTCAAGACATCATGCTGATTGAGATTATTTGGAAGATATGAATACTCCCAAAACTAAAAGCAAAACAAGGATTTCAACACATGGGAAATTCTAAATGTGCAAACATGAAAGTTACCACACCCATAACTGAATATTTAGTTTGTTTTTCTGAAAATCAGCACACATATACATCTGAGTTTTAAGATTAAAATGGAAATCACTCACCAAACATGAATGAGAAAGGCCGAATTTGGAGCAAATAGAATTACAAATACTAAATGGGAGAACTTAGGAAACATGTTCAGTATTCTCCAGGGGAATAAATTTGAAGTTCCTGTAATACTTTCAACATACTAATAAGCTTTAAAGAATTGCATAAAGGGCTTAAAATTTTTAAAACACTTAATAACTAATTCTTGAATTTGTAGCTAATGTATTTTTCTCCTTCTACATTCTCCAACATCTTCTGTTCAAGAGTACATGTGCGTCTCTGTTTTTATTTCAGTGCCACCTCGCTATAGAGAGTGGGCTTCCCCGTTGGCTCAGCGGTAAAGAATTTGCCTGTAATGCAGGAGACCCAGGTTGGATCCCTGGGTCAGGAAGATACCCTGGAGAAGGGAATGGCGACCCACTTCAGTATTCATGCCTGGAGAATCCCATGGACAAAGGACGCTGGCAGGCTACAGTCCACAGGGTCACAAAGAGACATGACTGAAGCGACTGAGCGCGCGCACACTTAGAGAATATACACCTTGCTGCTGTTGCTGCTGCTAAGTCACTTCAGTCATGTCCAACTCTGTGTGACCCCATAGATGGCAGCCCACCAGGCTCCCCTTACTTTAGCGCATATGGTGAAGGCCTTGATATCACATTATCACCTATAATCATATTTGATATTCTGTGAAAGAAATTATTTCTCAACTGTAACTACTGTATGATAAGAATCTTGAAAGTCTAACCTCTCTTCACAACAGATGAAGTGAATATATTTGGTCAGGTATGTTTTAACAGATAGGCTCCTCCTCCCTAATTATCCTCTCAGCTAGGAGGTGTTTTCCACTAACATGCAGATATGATTCTAAAAGTTGCATTCTAAAAAAAAAAAACGTCATAGAGTATAAATCTTGCAAAATATGGTAACATTATATCAGGAACCCCACGCAAGGCTAGGACACCATGAGGACATGAAAGACTGGAAGAGAAGTAAACCTGAAGCAGGGAATAGGTTTAGAAAAGGAAAAGGAGGACTAAAAGTTTATAATGCAATATGATTCTTTATACCATCTATTCCTTAACTGAGACAGTGTAATGTATCAGTAAATCATAAGACATTGGGAATCCCCTGGTGGCCTAGTGGTTGGGATTTCAGGCTTTCATTGCCACGGCCTGGATTCAGTCCCTGGTCAGGGAACTGAGAAACCACAAGCTGTAGAGCAAGGCCAAATAAATAAATAAGTAAATCATGAGATATTAGTACAGGAAGTATTGGATAACAATGTGGAAAATAAGCTGATGATATATGTGCGATGTATATGAAGCTCAAAGAAAACATGTTGAATAAAGCAAGCTAGAAACAAAACAGTACTTACTGTATGTTTTCACCCATATGAAGGTCAGAAAGAGATGGAAGCAATAAATAGTGCCTGAATTCAGAAAAATCACTAACTCTGGGAGGAAGAATGATGACTAGAAGGCGTGGTGTGTTATAGACATGGAATATGATGCTATATGATGATGATGTATGGTTTTGTATTATATATGCATAATTATTATATCTTAAGTATACATATAAAACTAATATATAAAAAACTAATAAATATAATAAATATATATTAGTATGTGTATATATATATATATAACCCACCCCAGTGTTCTCGCCTGGAGAATCCCAGGGACAGGGGAGCCTGGTGGGCTGCCGTCTATGGGGTCACACAGAATTGGACATGACTGAAGTGACTTAGCAGCATATATAATTAATTTCTCTTACTTGGCTCTCTCTGACAACCAAGTAAGATAGATAGATTGTAAGATGCCTTCCTTTGATCCCCACCTCCTACTATTTATGTTCTTATGTAACTTCCTCCCCTTGAATGTGGATTGAACCTACTGACATGTTTTTAAAGAACAAAATACAGCAAATTGCTTTAGTGTTTTTTACATAAGATTATGAATTCTGTCTTGCAAGCAGACCCATTCTTTTGCTGCCCTTGATACAGCAAATTAGCACGCTGGAGAGCCCCACTGGCAAGGAACTGAGGGTGGTGCCCTCCAAACAATTGCAAGGGAGGAATGAAGTCTTCAGTCCCAAACCTCTAAATTATGACCAGATCCATGACCCATAGAAACTGAGATAATAACTGTGTGTTGTTGGTATTGGGGCAATTTTTTATGTTGCAACAAAAAACACACCAAGCAAAACAAGCCTTTAAAACAAATCAGCCAATGAGCTACAGTTTTGGATAAATGAAAAGTATATAATATAATAAGCAGATTATTTGAAGTTACTTTTTCTTACAATTAAGTTCTATCAGAGGCAGGTGTGCAAAGAGTCATACTTTGAGTTTGCCTTGGACTAAAGAAGTTTCCCAGGATAAAAAGCAGTTGTAAAAGCAAGATAGTCTTCGACAAAATAGGACAGTCAGTCACCTACATATTGATGGTATAGTCCTTTTAGCTTTTGGTTTGTTCTTAAAACCTAATAAAGTCTTAATATTTGTTACATGATTTAATTTTCAAAATAAATACTTCAAAAATAAGTACTTCTATTCTAAAATTGAGAGTCAGCAAAAGAAAACTATAAATATTTTTCAAAACTTTTTCTTCTCTTTTCTTGTCATTCTCTTTGTATATGAAACCAAGATAAGAGAAATCAATTATAATTAAATAAAATAAAGTTTTGTGGCCCCATTTTAGAGAATCTGTCTGAATACATTGCTGTTAACAAAGACCAAGACTTGTTAGACTGTCTTGAATCAAGTGAGTAAAGGTCAATTTTGACCAGAGTTATCATCACTAGTCAGTCTCACTGCAACAATTTCCATTTCAGTGACACTTGAGAGCAGAAGAAATAAAATAACAAACTCTCTAAATAATTGGTCTTATACAGGAAAACTTATCTTCTATTGAAAAACTTGTAGAAAAGATGTGACTTTTTCAGAATCACTCCCACTGAAACACATAATCTGTCTGTCTCTTTGTGTTTGTCTCTGTCTCTCTCTCACCTCAAAAGCCTACTTTTAATTCCACATACCTCATTATTGTATGCTGCTGCTGCTGCTAACTCACTTCAGTTGTGTCAGACTCTGTGCGACATTATAGACAGCAGCCCACCAGGCTCCTCTGTCCCTGGGATTCTCCAGGCAAGAACACTGGAGTAGGTTGCCATTTCCTTCTCCAATGCATGCATGAATGTTAAGTTGCTTCAATTGTGTCTGACTTAATGTGACCCTATAGACAGCAGCCCACCACGCTTCTCTGTCTACGGGATTCTCCAGGCAAGAACACTGGAGTGGGTTGCCATTTCCTTCTCCAATGCATGCATGAATGTTAAGTTGCTTCAGTTGTGTCTGACTCAATGTGACCCTATGGACAGCAGCCCACCAGGCTCCTCTGTCCACGGGATTCTCTAGGCAAGAATACTGGAGTGGGTTGCCATGTCCTTCTCCACATGAATATTGTATATTTTCTCTTAAAAATTTAGAAAACAAACACTAATTATTCAATTATTATTGTACACCCTATTCATGGTTACAGAAAATCAAAGTAAATCATAAATTAATAGCTAAATTTATTTCAACCTTTCATAGCTACATGGTTTAATGTTTATTTAAGGAGTAGTATATATTACTAAAAATATTGAAACTTATGACTTTCTGAGAGTGCTAATAATTAGACTTAATAGTGACTATAAAATGTCTTTGCATCAGATGATTTGGGCAGTACTCAGTCTAAATTTTGGAAGTTATTTATCCCATTAACTTGAAGGTTGTCTGAAATTACTACTGTCTTCATCTCAACATCTTGGGTTGTGACATTAGAAACCCTAGAAAATTAGAAAGCTTTGTTAAAATGCAATTAGATCTCTTGAAAAAGAATGTAACTTTAGCCATTTGTATCCATTTACCCACTAGTATATGCAACTTAACCATAAACTTCCTATTTATACCCCAGAAGAGAACAAAGCTGGGAAACAAGACATAAGACCAGTACATTTTACTGAGGAGAAGAAAAATTTGAAGTATATGTGTCTTCTTTGCTAGAAGATTTAGATAAGAAGTATCAAAAAGAGCTGGAAACTGGTGTGATTCATCTCAAAGGAAAGACGGTATATAGAATATTAAAAATAACTGGCCATATATTATATGTTATACTATAAATTGAAGAAAGTAGGGAAAACTGCTAGACCATTCAGGTATGACCTAAATCAAATCCCTTATGATTATACAGTGGAAGTGAGAAATAGATTTAAGGGCCTAGATCTGATAGATAGAGTTACTGATGAACTTTGGAATGAGGTTCGTGACATTGTACAGGAGACAGGGATCAAGACCATCCCCATGGAAAAGAAATGCAAAAAAGCAAAATGGCTGTCTGGAGAAGCCTTACAAATAGCACTGAAAAGAAGAGAGGTGAAAAGAAAAGGAGAAAAGAAAAGATATAAGCATCTGAATGCAGAGTTCCAAAGAATAGCAGGAAGAGATAAGAAAGCCTTCTTCAGCAATCAATGCAAAGAGATAGAGGAAAACAACAGAATGGGAAAGACTAGAGATATCTTCAAGAGAATTGGAGATACCAAGGGAACATTTCATGCAAAGATGGGCTCGATAAAGGAAAGAAATGGTATGGACCTAACAGAAGCAGAAGATATTAAGAAGAGGTGGCAAGAATACACAGAAGAACTGTACAGAAAAGATCTTCATGACCCGGATAATCATAAGGATGTGATCACTAATCTAGAGCCAGACATCTTGGAATGTGAAGTCAAGTGGGCCTTAGAAAGCATCACTAAGAACAAAGCTAGTGGAGGTGATGGAATTCCAGTTGAGCTGTTTCAAATCCTGGAAGATGATGCTGTGAAAGTGCTGCACTCAATATGCCAGCAAATTTGGAAAACTCAGCAGTGGCCACAGGACTGGAAAAGGTCAGTTTTCATTCCAATTCCAAAGAAAGGCAATGCCAAAGAATGCTCAAACTACCGCACAATTGCACTCATCTCACACGCTAGTAAAGTAATGCTCAAAATTCTCCAAGCCAGGCTTCAGCAATATGTGAACCGTGAACTCCCTGATGTTCAAGCTGGTTTTAGAACAGGCAGAGGAACCAGAG
>SJYX01006565.1:40397-57152 GCA_006410675.1 Oreotragus oreotragus | reverse complement strand
TCTCTTTTGTACAGTTCTTCTGTGTATTCTTGCCACCTCTTCTTAGTATCTTCTGCTTCTCTTAGGTCCATACCATTTCTGTCCTTTATTGAGCCTATCTTTGCATGAAATGTTCCCTTGGTATCTCTCATTTTCTTGAAGAGATCTCTAGTCTTTCCCATTCTGTTGTTTTCCTCTATTTCTTTGCATTGATTGCTGAAGAAGGCTTTCTTATCTCTCCTTGCTATTCTTTGGAACTCTGCATTCAGATGTTTACATTTTTCCTTTTCTCCTTGGCTTTTCGCTTCTCTTCTTTTCACAGCTATTTGTAAGGCTTCCCCAGACAGCCATTTTGCTTTTTTGCATTTCTTTTCCATGGGGATGGTCTTGATCCCTGTCTCCTGTACAATGTTATGAACCTCAGTCCATAGTTCATCAGGCACTCATCTATCAGATCTAGTCCCTTAAATCTATTTCTCACTTCCACTGTATAATAATAAGGGATTTGATTTAGGTCCTACCTGAATGGTCTAGCGGTTTTCCCTACTTTCTTCAATTTAAGTCTGAATTTGGCAATAAAGAGCTCATGATCTGAGCCACAGTCAGCTCCTGGTCTTGTTTTTGTTGACTGTATAGAGCTTCTCCATCTTTGGCGGCAAAGAATATAATCAATCTGATTTCCAACAACTGGCAATTACGCAAAGTGACTATCTGTGGAAAGAGTAAGGCATTTAGAGTCACAGAAAAATGGGACTGAATCCTGATTCAGCCACTTACTACCTAAGTAATGAGTTAGTGAGAAGGAAAGTTAAAATTTTACTAACTGTAAGCAATAGGTCTTTATTTCATGGAATGAGGCCTTTAGGCTCACTCAGGCAGCAAACTCTTATCTCAGGCCTCCAGGCCGACCCCCTCAGGAACCCTCTAGAGAAGCTGTTTGCTTTTCCCTCAGGGACTTTCCAGGAGAGTGTTTTTCCAAGAATTAGCTAAAATGTGGTAATGTGGTCCAATCAGCTGTTTCAACCTGATAAGTATACGAACCTATCCACGTAAAGGTCCAAACCTGCCCACCAATTAGGCGCTCCCCACCCTACCTGCACCTGTTTGTGACTCTTATGCTTAAATACTGCTCTGTAACCATTGTCTGAGGTTCGTTCCTCCTCGGAGGTGACTGAACCCTGGCGCGCCAGCTTAATAAATCCTCTTGCTGTTTGCATCAAATCCGAGTCTTGGTGATCTTTGGAGCGACGGGTTCCAGGAAAAGACCGCGAGGTCTAACATTAGTACCAAACTGAACAAATTACATGACTTCTGTAAGACTCAGCTCTCGTATCTGTTTAATGTTAACACTAATGTCCTCCTCATAGTGTCATTTTGTGAGGACTGAACAAGATGATGTATACCAAGCAAAAAGCAGGCTCTTTATAAATTAATGGCTGTCATTATTACAGAGATAGGCTTCCCAGGTGGCGGAGTGGTAAAAAGATGGGTTTGATTCCTGGATTGGAAGATCCCTTGGAGTAGGCAATGGCAACCCACTCCAGTATTTCTTGCCTAGGAAATTCCATGGACAGAGGAGTCTGGTGGGCTATAGTCCATGGGATCACAAATGGCTGGACATGAGAGTAAACACACACACATATTACAGAAATAGCCAACCTGGAGTTTCCAACTCATTATATATGACTTTATTTTCTGATTTACATTATAATATACTTTTGTTTTTTCCTCTCTAGTTTGTTGGAGTAAGCCACATTATTTAGCTATTTTAGTTACAACATATACTCTCTCACTCACCATCTCTAAACAGGTCTCTTACCACAAGCCACATATCTGGTTAGCTGCAAAAGTTAATCATATGAAATTTTTACTTAACCCATATATGTGAGTTGAATTAATGTCCCTCTTGTCAGGAAGCATTTTACAGCAGGTTTCCTGTGTGCTGTTTTGGATCTGTCAGGAATTCTCGGTTCCTGATTAATTCCTGAATATTCAGGAATTAAGAGGAGAGGCAAGCCTCTCCAGGGGGCTAAGAAATCCAGGCATTTCCTTCATTAGTTTTTCTATACAGTGATAAGTATCCTCTTCCTTCTTGTGAACCATAGGGTAAAAGTGATTGTTTACAACTCTCTCTTTAATATGGATCGCCTGTGTTTTGTAAGTCTGGAATTTTAATCTTTATCTTTGCTGAGAATAACTACCTTTAAGTCAGTATATATGCCCACACCATGTTGATTAAAACACCTTTGTTCCATCAGAGCTCTGGTCCCCGTGTCTTTCTTTCTCTTTGGGTAAAAGTGATTGTTTACAACTCTCTCTTTAATATGGATCGCCTGTGTTTTGTAAGTCTGGAATTTTAATCTTTATCTTTGCTGAGAATAACTACCTTTAAGTCAGTATATATGCCCACACCATGTTGATTAAAACACCTTTGTTCCATCAGAGCTCTGGTCCCCGTGTCTTTCTTTCTCTTTCTCTCTCTCTCTCTCTCTCTCTCCTTCTCTCCCTCTCTTTTTCAGGCTGATCCCCTGGAGTGCAGAGGCTCTCTGAGTTCACTTTCCTGCCCAGGCTTCTCGAGAGGTCGAGAAGGTGCTCTGTGCCTTCACCCCATCGAGAGGGCGCCTGAGGCCTTCCTGAACAGAGCAAGCCCTGTGCAGGGGCTTTATTGGCTTTCTGTGTAAACCAAGGAATATCAGCCTCTTTNGGCTCTCTGAGTTCACTTTCCTGCCCAGGCTTCTCGAGAGGTCGAGAAGGTGCTCTGTGCCTTCACCCCATCGAGAGGGCGCCTGAGGCCTTCCTGAACAGAGCAAGCCCTGTGCAGGGGCTTTATTGGCTTTCTGTGTAAACCAAGGAATATCAGCCTCTTTCTCCCCTTTACTTTCTTATTGTTGACTCCAGACCACCAGGTTCCGGTCCATTAAAAGACCTCAACACCTTCTGTCTTGGTTTTCCACTCCAATTGCTTTTGTTGGTGTCTAGGTCACTCAATTAGCCTGTTTAAGTAAGTGTCTTCAATTTGACATCTCCATCCTTTCCTTGTGTTAAAATTTTAACATAACTCAAATTATTTATCTCCCTAACATGGAGAACTTCATTTACATAAACTGCCAAAAGAATAAACTCCAGAGTCTTTTATATAGTCTTTGTAAGTGTTCAAACTATCTTTTTATCTTAATATATCTATATCCTTCTGTTAACCAACATTTCTTTCTTTTCATAATTTTTAATTGGAGGATAATTGTTCTACAATATTATGTTGGTTTCTACCACACATCAATGCAAATAAGTCATAAATATATATATATATATCTCCTCTGCACTTGAGCCTCTCCTCCCATTCCACCCCACTCTGTGTGTGACAAACAGCTTCCTGCTAGTTATCTGTTTTACACATGAGCATGCATATATGTCAATGCTACTATTTTGAATTTGTCTTACCCTCTCCTTCCCCTGCTGTGTCTACAAGTCTGTTTTCTACATCCACATCTCCATTTTTTCCCTGTAAATAGGTTTTTAAGTACTATTTTTCTAGATTTCATATATATATGTGTTAATACATAATATTTGTTTTTCACTTCCTGATGTACTTTGCTCTGTATAACAGGCTCCAGGTACATCTGCCTCACTACAACTGACTCAAATTTGTTCCTTTTAATGGCTGAAAAATGCCCCAATAATAAACAATACGTGCTGGTGAGGATGTGGATAAAAGGGAAACTTACAGCACTGTTGGTGGGAATGTAAATTTGAACAGGTACTATGGAGAATAGTATGGAGACTCCTCAACAAACTAGGAATAAAACTATCGAATGAGACAGCAACCCCACTACTGGGCAATATACTCTGAGAAAATCACAATTCAAAAAGACACATGTACCCAATGTTCATTGCAACACTATTTACAATAGCCAGGACACAGAAACAACCTAGATGTCCACTGATAGATCAATAGAAAAAGAAGATATGGTACATACATACAATGGAATATAACCTACATTGCTTAAAGTGCCCCAATCACTCCTTGGCTTTAGGTATACTTAAGTATTCTTATATCCTTATATTATTTATTTATCCTTATATTATACTATTTATATTATATCCTTTATCTTTATATTATATTATTTATCCTTGTATTATTTATCACCTGTCTATTTCCAATTTAAATATCAGCACAACTTTGCAGCTTTCAGTGATTTCCAGGTCAACATTTATATTCAAACAGCAAATTATTTAAATTAAGAAGTTATTTTACTATGCTTTAAACTTATTATCTATTTTGCCTTCCATATTGACATATGCTTCTTGAGGATGGGGAGAATCTGAGCATATTTTTAAAATATTCTTCTTACATTTTGCACAGCAAGGTACTCAACAAACATTTGTCAAATGGAATGGAATAGATGATCTCCAATGCCTATAGCATAAATTCTCACACAGCCCACTGCAATAGTACTCTGGGCCAATGCTATTGCCAAAACAATAAAACTAGTGAAAAATATAGATTACCTTCATAATGTTTACTAGGCAAACAATTCTTAAAGAGGGTAAAATAAGGAACTAATCATAAAATAAATGATTCGGAAATTCCTTCACTGAATGTATAATTTGCTTTCATCAATTCAGTTGCTCAGTCATGTCTGGCTATTTGCAACCCCACGGAATGCAGCATGCTAGGCCTCCCTGGAGTAAGCATCACCAGCACCCAGAGCTTATGCAAACTCATGTCCATTGAGTCGGTGATGCCATCAACCATCTCATCCTCTGTCATCACCTTTTCCTCCACACTTCAATCTTTCCCAGCATCAGGGTCTTTTCCAATGAGTCAGCTCTTTGTATCAGGTGGCCAAAGTATTGGAGTTTCAGCTTCAACATCAGTCCTTCCAATGAACACTCAGGGCTGATCTCCTTCAGAATGGACTGGTTGGATCTCCTTGCAGTCCAAGGGACTCTAAAGAATCTTCTCCAAAACCACAGTTCAAAAGCATCAATTCTTCATCACTCAGCTTTCTTTATAGTCCAACTCTCACATCCATACATGACTACTGGAAATACCATAGCTTTGACTAGATGGACCTTTGTTGGCAAATAATGTCTCTGCTTTTCAATATGCTGTCTAGGTTGGTCATAGATTTCCTTCCAAGGAGCAAGTAAGCATCTTTAAATTTCATGGCTGCAGTCACCATCTGCAGCGATTTTGGAGCCCCCAAAATGAAGTCTGTCACTGTTTCCATTGTTTCCCCATCTATTTGCCATGAAGTGATAGGACCAAATGCTGTGATCATAGTTTCCTGAATGTTGAGTTTTAAGCCAACTTTTCACTCTCCTCTTTCACTTTCATCAAGAGGCTCTTTAGTTCTTCTTCACTTTCTGTCATAAGGGTGGTGTCATCTGTGTATCTGAGATTAATGATATTTCTCCCAGCAATCTTGATTCCAGCTTGTATTTCATCCAGCCCAGTGTTTCTCATGAGGTACTCTGCATTTAAGTTAAATAAGCACAGTAACAATATACAGTCTTGACATGCTCCTTCTCTGACCTGGAACCAGTCTGTTGTTCCATGTCTGGTTCTAACTGTTGCTTCTTGACTTGCTTACAGATTTCTCAGGAGGGAGGACAGGTGATCTGGTATTCCCATCTCTTGAAGAATTTTCCACAGTTTGTTGTGATTCACAACACTCATAGGCTTTGGTATAGTCAATAAAGCAGAAGTAGATTTTTTTTCTGGGATGCTCTTGCTTTGTTCATCAAAAGACACCGTTCAGAGAATGAAAAGGCATAACTGAGACTTAGTGAGAATATTTATCATAGTATAACATCGTATATATTTAAATATACCTGCTGCTGCTGCTGCTGCTAAGTTGCTTCAATTGCGTCCAACTCTGTGCGACCCCAGAGACGGCAGCCCACCAGGCTCCCCTGTCCCTGGGATTCTCCAGGCAAGAACACTGGAGTGGGCTGCCATTTCCTTTTCCAATGCATGAAAGTGAAAAGTGAAAGAGAAGTCGCTCAGTCGTGTCCGACTCTTAGTGACCCCATAGACTGCAGCCTACCAGGCTCCTCTGTCCATGGGATTTGCCAGGAAAGAGTACTGGAGTGGGTTGCCATTGGCTTCTCCTTAAATATACCTATATATATAGGCTTCCCAAGTGGTGCTAGAGGTAAAGAACCCGCCTACCAATGCAGGAGATGTAACAGAGAGGTGGGTTCAATCCCTGAGTCAGGAAGATCCCCTGGAGGAGGAAATGGCAACTCAATCCAGTATTCTTGCCTGGAGAATCCCACGGACATACAAGCTTGGTGGGCTACAGTCCATAGGGTCGCAAAGAGTCAGACATGACTGAAACTGACTTAACACACACACACACACACACACACACACACACACACATATAATCTTCAATAAAAGACTCATCTAGAGTATTTTATCTATATAAGGTATTCTTACAAATCAGTAATAAAAGACAAACAACCCAAAAAACCCTAAGCAGAAACTTCAGAAAAGTGTTTCAAAATGGAAAATCTATACACAAACATGTGAGGGCTATTTATCAGTAAGTTCAAGAACAGGCAATACTAACTAATACTAACATCTCTAATGTGTTCGTGATAGAATTAAGAATGAAGACAAGAGTTTATCTCTTTCAGGGGTATATTGACTGAGATTCTATAAATGTTTATAAATTTAAATTTAAATCCATCACATTATTGTATGTATATTATTTTTGTTGTTTAGTTGCTAAGTTGTGTCTGACTCTTGCAACCCCATAGACTGGCGCCTGCCAGGCTCCTCTGTCCATCAGATTTCCCAGGCAAGAACACTGGAGTGAAATACCATTTCCTTCTCCAGGGATCTCTCTGACTCAGGGATAGAGCCCACATCTTCTGTATTGGCGGGCAGATTCTTTTCCACTGAAGCACCAGGGAAGCCCTCATGTATATTATATACCTCAATATAAATATTTTACAGAAAGCCTTATGTGAAGCACAACTTTCCATTGTTATTCACAGACTTTTCAAAAGCAATATACACTTTTTTAAACAGAAATTTACTCTTCAACTGTGAGATTCTTAGATAATAAACCTAAATACAAACTACAGAAAAATGTTAGTCTAATTTAATATTTAAAAAATTAAAAATAAAGTAAGATATTTCAAAATGTTAGTGTTTGGGGATGATTAACTGGAAGACATATTGAAGTAGTCAAATGTTTGAACTTTTGTGTTTAATAATTGTAATTGCAAATACTATCAATGCCAACTGATTTACCTGTGTAGACAGGTAAAACCAGCATGGCACTGTCTTTAGTGATGTGGTTTGGACAATGGTTAATTCAGGTTAAGACAAAAGGGGAAAAATTATGATCTTCCCTTCATTATACATAATACTTACATTTCTGGAAATTTTAGTGTATGTACAAAATGTATAAAACCTATTTTGTGCTTAAGTGGAAAATAAAAAAAGAGCCCAGGCTCATGTAAGTAAATCATTTACTGACATATATATTACAAAGGAAACCTGAACATAATGAGGGACTGCCTTGCCAAACATTTTAGGATTTGCTAATCTAACTGCTCCAATCTTTAAATGTCATAAAGACTCTATTCATTGTAACCACCAAAAAACTCTCCGTATGTATTAGAAAACCTCCCTGTAAGGTGATGTGTCCTACTGAGAATGNACAAAGGAAACCTGAACATAATGAGGGACTGCCTTGCCAAACATTTTAGGATTTGCTAATCTAACTGCTCCAATCTTTAAATGTCATAAAGACTCTATTCATTGTAACCACCAAAAAACTCTCCATATGTATTAGAAAACCTCCCTGTAAGGTGATGTGTCCTACTGAGAATGACTACTAAGTGAAATGTCATGAGTACCTGGATATTTAAGTATTACTAACATGGAAAAGATTGTAAAAATTTTGTTGACATCTTAATACCAGATGAAGTATCACACAATAAAAACACTTAGAATGTCATAATGATCCTTAACAAAGAGGAAAAATTCACAGTTTTTCTGTATTTATTCCTAATAATGAAATATATGGCATCTAACAAAAAAAGAGAAATTAGAGCAATTTTTTCCATCTGAAAATGTACAGTTTTAAATACTGTGTAGGTTGAGGATAAATAAATTAAAAATGTAAACAGATTGGATGGAAAACAGTGAAAGTATTATAAAAGTAAAAGTATATTTCAACTTTTCTTCCTTAAAATTATTACTTAACGTCTATTTAGCCAAAAAAAAGCTATATCTAGAAGTTTATCAATAAGAAGCAAAGAAATCAGATTATGCTATTTTCATATTTTATATGAAGAATTTATATTATTACAATGTTGATATATTTGAATACTTAAAAATATTCTACAGAGCCTAGACTTATATTTTCTGATAAATATTTTGCATGACATATTTTAAAACCATTTAACTCAACAATGAAATATTCAAATCCATTTTGACAAACACATTTTGATATGTAGCTCTGTATCACAGCAAACATAACTGCAAGAGATATTATGTGAAAGGCAGTGAAAGAGCTACTGTGTGTCAGATGGTGGCATTTAAAAAATAAATTGGTTACATAGGATTTTTAATATTTGTTCAGACACCAATATCTATTTGAATAGGACCTATAGGTATACATTACACTCTACATGTGCACACCACATGAGCAGGTGAAAGAGTGAAAGAAGTGTGATGACAAGTCTATGCCTCAAATTAAATCACTCCAATATGTAACTTTCAACTGGTATAGATCTGACATTTTCTTTTAACTAGTACATTCAAGATATTTAAGTAAAGCAGTTTATATATTTAAAATAAATATGATGTCTCTATTCAATATTTCCCTAATATATCATACAAAGCTGCATGAAAATGCATTTACATAATATTTTATCTATGCAAGTCAATTAATTAATTTAATAAAATGCTAATAAACCATAGATTGTGGAAATATTAAAAGTAATATATAAGAATACTCCAATTCTTTATCAGTATCCTTAATGCTATAACTACCTTATTTTATTGTATGTCTGCTGTAATATGAAACACAGACATTTCATTTCTTCACATAATTTGACTTTAAATGTATCAATTAAATAATTAATTGTGTAGTTTTCTTTTTTATAATTGAATATTAAACCATAGATTGTGGAAATATTAAAAGTAATATATAAGAATACTCCAATTCTTTATCAGTATCCTTAATGCTATAACTACCTTATTTTATTGTATGTCTGCTGTAATATGAAACACAGACATTTCATTTCTTCACATAATTTGACTTTAAATGTATCAATTAAATAATTAATTGTGTAGTTTTCTTTTTTATAATTGAATAGGTTTATTTCTACCTTACAATCTGTTGGTAAAGATTTGCTAAGCTTACACTGCCAACCAAATGTATCACATGCACAGCTCTCTTGGTCTTTATAATAAAAGGGATACTAAGCAGTGCAAACTTCTTCTTTCCTTGAATAGAAAAGTATTTAATTCTTCATTAGATCTTGTAAAAAGTTCTAATTTTTATGAACTTACATTATAGAGCCTTCAATATTTTAACAAGTTGAGTCATCCTTGAGTTTAATAAACCCTATTAGAAGTTAACTGTTATTAACATGAAAAAAACATTTTCTTTTTACCTTTATTTTTTGCAGTTATTGACTAGAGGTAGCTCTCATTTGTTTTTATTAATTAAAATATAAAATGTCAGCTATTTTCTATATACTAACATGACTTGATATAAGGAAAACACATTTTATTATGTCTATGAAATATTGCAGTATGTTTCTCATATAATTTAAAAAACTCTCCACTTCTTACATATGTCATCTGATATGACTTTAACGATAATAATAGACTTCCCTGGTGGCTCAGATGGTAAAGCGTCTGACTACAATGTGGGAGACCTGGGTTCCATCCCTGGGTCGGGGAGATCCCCTGGAGAAGAAAATGGCAACCCACTCCAGCACTCTAGCCTGGAAAATCCCATGGACGAAGGAGCCTGGTAGGCTACAGTCCATGGGNTAGACTTCCCTGGTGGCTCAGATGGTAAAGCGTCTGACTACAATGTGGGAGACCTGGGTTCCATCCCTGGGTCGGGGAGATCCCCTGGAGAAGAAAATGGCAACCCACTCCAGCACTCTAGCCTGGAAAATCCCATGGACGAAGGAGCCTGGTAGGCTACAGTCCATGGGGTCGCAGAGTAAGAGAAGACTGAGCGAATTCACTTTGAGACACTAAATAATAAGAATATTTCCTTTAGTATTGTCCACTTGAATAAGGATATATAGTGAATTTTAATTATATTAATTAACATGTGAATGTATAACAAAAATCAGTCATCAAGAAGACCAAATTCAAACTGAATGAAATGTCATTGATTTCACTGGCTCCTTATACATAAAGATGGTACTTTAAAAAAATATCATCAAAAATAATTAGCATAAAGTTCAATTTTATAACTAAAATAAACCAAATGTATAATATTCCAAATAATTTAGACATAGAAAAATACAAATTATTTTGGACAGTGTATACCCACTGTAATTGTTCAGCATGAATTCATAGATGTGATATCTGATAATATAAAGCTAATAAGTATATCTTGCAAATAGGTAAACAAATCTCTCTCTCTAGATATATATACACATATACATATTCAGTTCAGTTCAGTCGCTCAGTCATGTCCGACTCTGCGATCCCATGAATTGCAGCATGCCAGGCCTCATTGTCCATCACCAACTCCTGGAGTTCACTCAGATTCACATTCATCTAGTCAGTGATGCCATCCAGCCATCTCATCCTCTGTCATCCCCTTCTCCTCCTGCCCCTCTTAGTTGGCAAAGTAATGTCTCTGCTTTTGAATATGTATCTAGGTTGGTCATAACTTTTCTTCCAAGGGGTAAGCATCTTTTAATTTCATGGCTGCAGTCATGTACATACATACATACGCACATAAACACACACATATATTATGGTATACATTACATATTGGTATATATAATAATTTATTATGCATTGGTATAAACATGTATATATATATAAAATATAAAGCTTTACAAAATATTTATATTTCATGTATTCTGGGATAAAATAAATAAAGCTTTTTTAGGTTTACCAACCTAGTTCACTTACGCTTATTCATAACTAATTATCTTGATATTATTAAAGATTCTAAAAAATCATTTCAACATTATTGCTTGGGACCAGTCTACACTAGGTTTTTAATAGATTGGTGTTGAGAGAGGAATGCTTTTGAGGATACAACTACTTTTTTAAGCAACCACGCTGACACCATAATTTAAAAACCAATATTAGGAAATTTCAAATAGACTATATTTATCAACAATTTATCTATTCTTTTTTAAAATTAATTAATTTATTTTAATTGGAGGATAATTTATTAAAATATTGTATAAAACTGGATATTTCATCAATATACTTTAATATCCTGAGTTGAAATTATAAAG
Organism: Oreotragus oreotragus; assembly: GCA_006410675.1. Lineage (NCBI taxonomy): Eukaryota > Metazoa > Chordata > Mammalia > Artiodactyla > Bovidae > Oreotragus > Oreotragus oreotragus. Next base: position 45,698 of record SJYX01006565.1, on the reverse strand, counting down.
AGATAGTCTATAGGTTGAAATTGGCAGCTGTATATCTTGAAACATATATGTGAAAAGACCACCCTGACTGAAAAAGAGAGATTTTATTCTAACAGCACACTGATCATGGCTGGAAACTCTAGTGAGATCTATAAGTACCGACTAAAAAATAAATGCAAATAAATATACTGGTTGCCAGATAGCATGATCCTATCAAGCTCTAAATCAGTGCATGCAATGCATTTACACATTTACTTTAATGACTTGCTTCACCAAAGAAAGTCAAGAGAACAGAATTAATTAGTTTCTGCTGCTCTGTTGTGTCTCTTGGCTAATTCACAAAGGAATGATGACTTATTTTAAGGTGTTTATACCTGGGAAATACAGGCTGGAAAATGAATCAGGCAAGCAAAGTATCCCAATTTCTACCCTCGGTACCAATGAAATTCAAGCCAACTTGGAGCCAGTCATACTTGTTTTTCAAATTCTACAGGAAATCAAAGGCAGGGCTTCTGGTCCCTTTTGAATAGGAACTGGATTTCACAAGGGACTGGTGCAAAAATTCAGGACAATCTGATTTAACGATAGCGTTTATGTAATCTTTGCTTATTTAAAATTTATAACTGCATTAAAGAAGAAACCAGGCCACTTTCACAATCTCCTCCTCCATGAGAACATAGCCTAGTAAATATTTGTTGAATAAATGAATAAACAGTACAAGGAACAAAGGAGCCAAGAAGAACCAGTTCGCTCATTGACCCTTTCTTCTTTAAACCTCTCCTGCAAGTGTCTCCCGGGGGAAGGCAACGGCACCCCACCCCAGTACTCTTGCCTGGAAAATCCAATGGACGGAGTAGCCTGGTGGGCTGCAGTCCATGGGGTCGCTAACAGTAGGACAGACTGAGCGACTTCACTTTCACTTTTCTCTTTCATGCATTGGAGAAGGAAATGGCAACCCACTCCAGTACTCTTGCCTGGAGAATCCCAGGGATGGGGGAGCCTGGTGGGCTGCCGTCTATGGGGTCACACAGAGTTGGACACGACTGAAGTGACTTAGCAGCAGCAGCAGCAAGTGTCTCCCATGGTTCTGTCATCAGTCTTTTCTCTTCCAGCCCTCAACAGGGCAGCCATTATTTATTTCCATTACTTCAACTTCTTAGATGGTGATTTCTCCCAAATTTATATATCAGTATCAATCTTGACTTTTAAGTCTCAAAACTCACTCAAGTGTTTCTGTTAGAGTACAATATACCACAATATATTGTGACTGAACACACTTCCTATCCTGCAGAATCATGTCTTAAAAATAACAGGGCTTAAGGGAAAACTGTGGCTGGAATACACCGCTAAGAACTATGCTACTTTGTGCCAGAGTACTAACAAAACAATAAAAATTCCAATAAAAATAGTTGGCAGTTTAAAAGAGATGTAAAATTCCTAATTAATGGAAAAATATTCTAGAAAATATAAGATTTGACCTTAAAAACATAAAGGTGATTTTATGGTAGAGTATAAGAAGGAATGAACCCAAATTATTCAGTGCAGTGTGTGCATAGTCATGTCCTATTCTTTGCAATCCAGGGGCTCGTAGCCTACCAGGCTCCTCTGTCCATGGGGATTTTCAGGCAAGAATACTGGAGTGGGTTGCCATTTCCTTCTGCTAGGAATCTTCCAATCCAGGGATCAAACCTGTGTCTCCTGCAGGTGTCCTTCATTGTAGGTAGATTCTTTACCACTGAGCCACCAAGTCCAAATTATAGAGATGTGTCAAAATAAACATGGGAGGAAAGAAGTACTTTTGAACAGGATGTGATACAAAGGAGCACAGACTGAATGCATATCACATATTTACTTAAGTTAGTACATACTGTATTCAGCTGCATTTTCTTTGTTTTGGAAAACATGTTTTGGTAAAATGTGCTTATGAATCACAGCAAATTTTCCCTATAATCACATGTAAAACAGACAGGATTTCTGTGAGTGAAAAAAAATCTACAAGCTCTTTAAACTCAAATGAATGCAAGCTAAAACTTACTATCATCTCCTGTATACTTGGTAGTTTTCACTTACCACTTGCCAGATATAAGAGCATTATTGTCATTTAGGCTTGAAATAGCACAGTGGCAACAGTGGCAAACACTATTTGAGAATTTGTGGATTTGGACCAGGGTGGACTCCCAACAATTACTGTTCAATAGTGAGCAAATCATATAGTAAGCATATCATATAATGATCACAGTCAAAACCCACATCTATTAAAATGGAATGATAATATTTATATCATTTTTGTCTTTAGCATTAAGTCATGTTTGCAAACATTTTGGAACACACCTGATACTTAAAAAGAGTTGTCAACTTTATCTTCAATTTTACTTTATTGCTTATGTGACCTGAAGGGCAATGTGTCTTTCATTCTACTTCCATTATCACAAATAAAGTATGATACTCATTATCCATCTTCTGAATAATTGTTAAGACAGATTTCTAAATTTTCTTTCTATAATTATTTCTTACCCTATCAGCGCATATTTTCAATATTTTTATTCTTTTTAAGAAAAAAACTATCTAACCACGGCATTCCCTTCCTCGTATTATTATGGACAACAGAAAGGTCATATTATTGACACCAAAATTTGAACTAAATTTCAAATGGTCTTTCTAGATGATGATATCTGTGTGCGTCATTTTTTCTTACTTTGTAAGTCAGTGAAATTAAGAACAATAGGTTTTGGCAAATATTTTTATGTCTTTAAAATCAGATTAAAACAATACTTTCTTTTAAGAGTAAATTATTAAAATATAATTAAGATCTTCGGAGATCTAGTGAGATTTAAACCAGATAGCTTTGAAACATGGGTAACTATACTCAGCTATAAGTTTCTTTTATTATTTCATTAATACCATCAGTGACAAGATCGAATATATGAAAAAACAGAATCAAAAGGGTATTGAAATTATCCCATGGATATAAGTGTTTTCCACTTTCTCTTCATCTTCCAATTTTCATTCTTTCCAAAATACTCATGTGCAAACTCATATAGTCACATTAGTTATATACACATTGTTTCCATTTGGAGAAAAAAAAAACTCTGATTATAAGACAGAGAAATATACGAATATTTACTTTTTCTAGCATTAGAATTAAGCAGGTAAAGTCTAATAAATTATAATGTGGAATACCATCCATGAGTGTAAAGTTGCCTATTTTCTAACTTTATCTCCTAAGTACTGACATGACTTTCAGAAATAATGTTACCTTGTGCTCATTAAAGTTATGTTTTAGTAAACATTTAAGTAAAATGGAAAGAATCAAGAGAAACGGAAGTTTCTTAAGTTGGAAAATATATTAACAAGTGAACTATTATAATAAGTGAACAATACTGTTTAAATCAAATTTATGCACTAATATGTGATTAAATATTTAGTCTGTAGGTAGACAGATCTAACACAGATTTTATCATTATGCGTTACACTAATTTTTTAGTATGTGCATCTTCTTTAATAGACTTTGCTTTTTTTTTAACAGTAATGAATATGCTTTAATTATTGTTACAACTAAACCAGAATCTGAAGTAAAGCTGCTATTTAGAAGTGCCTGTTGAATAAATGCTGCAATGAAAAAACAGAATTATCTGCTATCCTGAATGATTGGTATCACAGATTTCAATATATGTGAAACGTCTTCAAAGTTTCTATTTCTTATCTCTTAATAGGACTCATTTTCTAATACAAGTAGGTCTATCTTCCCTTTTGGGATGACTCACAGTTGAAAGCAGAAGAGGAAAGGAAAGTAGGAATAAGCAGTGTGCTAATTAAATAAAATGTGGGCTTCAAATCCAAATACTCCTAGGAAAAAAAAAAAAAAAAAGCACTCCACAGTATCTCCATTATGTCTTACCTCCAACTCTAGGAGGTCATGCTTAAAAACAGTTACTAAATTGTGTGCAATTAAGGGTGTCTGTTATGATTTTTCCTTTTAAAGTCTGTCAGGCAAATAGGATAAGCGGGTAGAAATTATAAGGAAACAGTACTTGATTTTAATCCAGTTTTTTTCAATTCTACATGGACAAATCTTAAAATAGTATCTGACTCACAATAGACATTTAATAATGTTTAAAGCATTTTCCAGGTTCCTCTATGATGAAAAGAAATAAAAACTTCATTACATACTTCCAGTTTTAGCTCAGATATGTAAGGAACTTAGAAGTCATCACTCCATCCTTAGAGGTAAAAACCAAACAAACTGCAAGTCAGTTATTCTTTTTGGACCCATCAGAGAATTGAATTTACAAGTCAAACCTGTACCCCATGATCTGGAAAGTTAGGCAAACCCAGAAAGTCACAATTACAATCTGCTTATCTTATACTGGGAGGGACACAATTGCTAGAGGCTGAGTTTAGACAATCATGAGAGTGAGAAACTCCTGGGGAACATGGTTGTAAGCATGTTCCCACATTTTCATAAGTGTTCCATTCAGGAACCTGATCAGGTTTTCACGATGCATAACTAAAAAGCATCCCCTGATAGGTATGGCAGTTGAGAAGGGAAAAGTATGATGATGAACAGGGAGGCCTGGCGTGCTGCGATTCATGGGGTCACAAAGAGTCGGACATGAATGAGCCACTGAACTGAACTGAACTGAACTGAGAGCACTTTCCACAACAAAGGTGTCCTCTCCAGGAGGGAAAAAAAAAAAAAAAAAGATATCCTTTTCATTATAGGGGACTGGAATGCAAAAGTAGGAAGTCAAGAAACACCTGGAGTAACAGGAGAATTTGGCCTTGGAAAACAGAATGAAGCAGGGCAAAAACTAATAGAGTTTTGCCAAGAAAATGCACTGGTCATAGCAAAAACCCTCTTCCAACATAACAAGACTCTACACATGGACATCACCAGATGGTCAATACCGAAATCAAGATTGATTATATTCTTTGCAGCCAAAGATGGAGAAGCTCTGTACAGTCAACAAAAACAAGACCAGGAGCTGACTGTGGCTCAGATCATGAGCTCTTTATTGCCAAATTCAGACTTAAATTGAAGAAAGTATGGAAAACCACTAGACCATTCAGGTAGGACCTAAATCAAATCCCTTATGATGATACAGTCGAAGTGAGAAATAGATTTAAGGGACTAGAGCTGATAGAGTGTCTGATGAATTATGGATAAAGGTTCATGACATTGTACAAGAGACAGGGATCAAGACCATCCCCATGGAAAAGAAATGCAAAAAAGCAAAATGGCTGTCTGAGCAGGACTTACAAACAGCTTGAAAAGAAGAGAAGTGAAAAGCCAAGGAGAAAAGGAAAGATATATGCATCTGA
>SJYX01006565.1:12916-38618 GCA_006410675.1 Oreotragus oreotragus | reverse complement strand
TATGCAGAGTACATCATGAGAAACGCTGGGCTGGAAGAAGCACAAGCTGGAATCAAGATTGCCAGGAGAAATATCAATAACCTCAGATATGCAGATGACACCACTCTTATGACAGAAAGTGAAGAGGAGCTAAAAAGCCTCTTGATGAAAGTGAAAGAGGAGAGTGAAAAAGTTGGCTTAAAGCTCAACATTCAGAAAACGAAGATCATGGTATCCGGTCCCATCACTTCATGGGAAATAGATGGGGAAACAGTGGAAACAGTGTCAGACTTTATTTTTTTGGGCTCCAAAATCACTGCAGATGGTGACTATAGCCATGAAATTAAAAGACGCTTACTGCTTGGAAGAAAAGTTATGTCCAATCTAGATAGCATGTTGAAAAGCAGAGACAATACTTTGCCAACAAAGGTCCATCTAGTCAAGACTATGGTTTTTCCAGTGGTCATGTGTGGATGTAAGAGTTGGACTGTGAAGAAATCTCAGTGGTGAAGAATTGATGTTTTTGAACTGTGATGCTGGGGAAAACTCTTGGGAGTCCCTTGGACTGCAAGGAGATCAAACCAGTCCATTCTAGAGGAGATCAGCCATGGGATTTCTTTGGAAGGAATGATGCTAAAGCTGACACTCCAGTACTCTGGCCACCTCATGCAAAGGGTTGACTCATTGGAAAAGACTCTGATACTGGAAGGAATTGGGGGCAGGAGGAGAAGGGGACGACAGAGGATGAGATGGCTGGATGGCATCACAGACTCGATGGACATGAGTCTGGGGGAACTCCCAGGAGTTGGTGATGGACAGGGGGGCCTGGCGTGCTGCAATTCATGGGGTCACAAAGAGCCGGACATGACTGAGCAACTGAACTAATTAACGGGGGAATGGCATTTCTCCCACTGCAGAACCTTGTAACATTTCTACCTCACTTTGGTGGTGGTGGATGCTTAGAAACACCAGTGAAGATCACAACTCAAGGACATAGGTCCATCAGAAGAACAAAATTTAATCACAATCATAGAACATTTCTCCCCACACCTTATCATCATACCGACAGAGATATATAGTGCAATAGCAGATACACAATTATTATGAGAAAAAAAGATGTAAGATACAAAGTTCCTTTCAGAATGAGTACGTATACAAGTGCCAAAGCACCAAGGGAGATAAAAACTAGGACAACAGGGGGACAGTAAAGCCTCTGGAACCCTATAGCTATAGCAAACACAGTCTGACTGCTAGCATGATTTACATAAGATCTCACATTAATATCTATTTACCACAGTTTTTAATACTCAATATTACATGTCTGAGTTTCATTGAAATATTACAAGCCATGCCAGAAAAAATGCAGCCTCTATAGACAAAGCAAATGCATGAACCATAAAAGCATGAACTTAAATACTACCCAATTTTTTAAATTACCAAATTAAATACTACGCAATTTTTACAATTAACTGACAGGCAAATTAAAATAACTATGATGACACAAATCATTAATATCATAGATGAAAGCAGGAGCACATGATTAAAGATTTCATGGACTTTAAAAGGATAATACAGGAATATTATAAATGTTATGCTCATAAATTTCTAATGTACATGAAATGGACCAATTGCTTGAAAGACACAATGCATCAACTTCATACAAGAAAAGATAGGCATCTGAATGGGCCTATATCTATTAAATAAATTGAATCAAAATTTAATAATCTTCCAAAACAGAAAGTGCAAGACTCAGGTAGGTTCAGTGGAAATTTCTACTAAATATTTAAGGAAGAAATTTTATCACTTCACCATAATATTTTCCAAAAGATAGAAATAGAGGGGATATCTTCTAACTTACTCAATGAGGACAGTATCACTCTAACACCAAAACCAGATAAAGACATTACATAAAAACAGTAGCAACAATAACAACAACAAAAAGCTATAAACCATTTTCTCTTGTGAAAACCTCAACAAAATATTAGCAATTTAAATCTGACAATGTATAAAAATAATTATACACCATGACCCTGGTATGTAAAGCTGGTATGATGTTCAAAAATTAATTAATCTATTGTATCAGGCTAAAGAAGAAAACTCATGTCATCATATCAATAGATACAGAAAAACAACTGACAATATCCTACACCTATTCATAATAACTCCCGGTAAACTAGGAATAAAGGAGACCTTTCTCAACTTGATAAAGAACATCCACCCAGCTAACATTGTACTTAATGTTGACAAACTAGAGGCTTTTATGCTGAGATTGGGAACAAGATGAGATATCCCCTCTCACTACTTCTTTTCAACATTGTAGTGGAACTTCTAGGTAATGCACGCAGAACTAAAAGATGTACATATTAGAAATGAAGTCATACAAATATCTTTTTTCAAGGATGATATGTTTGCCTATGTAGAAAATCTAAAAAAAAAAAAAAAACTGACCAAAAAATCCCTTCTGGAACTAATGATCACCTTAGAAAATTTGCAGAACACTAAATTAATATAAAAAAATCAATTGTTTTTCTATATACAAGCCAGGAACAAATGTAATTTGAAATTTTAAAAATTATAACATCATAGCACACCAAAGTTAAGTACTTAGTTATAAGCCTAACAAAAAAATATACAAGATCAATGTGAGAAATACTAAAAAACTCTGATGAATAAAATAAATTTAAAAAATTAACAAATGGAGAACTATTCTGTGGTAATGGATAGGGAAAGTCAAGGTTGCCAGGATATCAGCTTTCCCCACATTGATCTGTTAACACAATCACAGTCAAAATTTCAGCAAGGTATTTTGTGGATAGCAACAAATTGATTCTAAAATTTATATGGAAAGCTAAAATACCCAGAATGAAAGTGAAAGTGAAGTCACTCAGTTGTGTCCAACTCTTTGTGACCCATGGACTGTAGCCTATCAGGCTCCTCCATCCATGGGGTTTTCCTGGCAGGAATACTGGAGTGGGTTGCCATTTCCTTCTCTAATACCCAGAATAGCCAAAATACCCAGAATAGCTACACGATATTAAAGAAGGACAAAAATTTGAAGGCTAACGTTATCTAAGTTAAGGATTTACTATAAAGCTACAATAAATAGGATAGTGTGGTATTAGCAAAATCATAAACAAATAGAACAATGGAAAAGAAGAAGTACTTCCACAAAGATATAGTTGACTGATCTTTGACAAAAGAGAAAAAGGATGCCAAGGAGCAAGAATAATCTTTTCAACAAATGGTGGTAGAAAAACTGGACATCCACATAACAAAAAAAAAGAGAGAGAAAGAGAGATAATTTAAACAAACATTCACACTCTTCACAAAAATAGCACAAATGGATCATAGACCTAAATTTAAAATACTATTAGAACTCCTAGAAGATAACATAGGAAAAATTGTGATAATGTTAAATATGGTGCTGATTTTTAAAATACAACACTAGGGCATAATTCATAAAAGAAAAAAAATGTGATACACTGAATTTCATTAAAATTAAAATATGTTATGGAAAAATGCTCTCAAGTGAGTAACAAGACAGGTCACACTGGGAAAGCATATTTGCAGAAGACATCTTAAATAAAAAAATTGTTATACAAATGTACAAAGAACTCTTAAACTGAGTTTTAAACTGAACTCTTTAACTGAGTTTTGGAAACCACTGATTATTTTTTGTTGTTGTTTTTAAGCTTGCTTTGTCCAGAATGTCATGTGGTTAGAATCATATAGTATGTAGCCTTTTGAATCTGACCCTTTTCATGTGGTAATATTCATTTAAAGTTTATCCATATCTTTTATGGCTTGATAGCTTATTTCTTTTTATTGCTGAATATTATTCCACTGTTTGGATATACTAAAGTTTATTAATCCATTTTATTGAAAACATATTGTTTGCTGCCAGATTTTTGTGGAAAGTTGTCAGAAGCATTATTGTACAAGTTAGGTATAGACATGAGTTTTAAAATCAGTTTGGAAATTCCTAGGAATATAATTGCTGGATCATATGACAAAACTTTTAAGAAACTAGATTTTAAAATATTTTCTTCTAGAATTCTGTAGTTTTGTATTTTTCATTTAGGTGTATGTTTGATTTCTTTGTGTGAGATGTTGTTCAGTTGCTAAGTCAAGTGTCTAAATGTTTTCTTCTTCTTCCCCTTCTCTTCCTTACCCCTCCCTCTATTTCTCTTTCTTCTTTTCCTTCTCCCTCCACCACCTTCTTTTTGATTACGTGTACACCCAATTAGTCCAACACTGTTTGCTGAATTTATATCTTTTCTTCACTGAATTCCCTTTGCTCCTTGGTCAATGATGAGTTGACTGTATTTGTATAAGTCTATGTCGGACCTATTTCTTGTTTTCCATTGTTCTATGTCTTATTCTAGTATCACCAATGCCATGCTGTCTTGACTACAATAGCACTGAATAGTCTTGAAAATGAATGGTGTGACTACTTTGATTTGTTCTTTTTCTTCAGTACTGTGTTAGCCGTTTTCAGTCTTTTGCTTTTATCTTCCATTATTGCTTCAAGCCAGTTTATCCTTCTCTGAAATAATCTTTATATTGTTTTTCTGGTCCCTGTAATATATTTTCTTTGTGTTACTTTTCTGCAGTATTATTATGCTGTCTGTAGGTTTGGATTTCTTCTTCTGTATGCTGCCAAGGGATTTCTTTGTCTCCTGAATATCTGTGGGCATGAAGTTTTTCATGATTTGGGATGTATGCAATTTTGACTCTAATCATAAAATCTTATATCTTTCCAGAATCCATTAAATATATATCTTCTTAACATATCATTGATTTCTCATATTCTTTTGTATATTGTACATCATTTTGTTTTTCAGCATCTTTTGACATGTTTTCCAATTCACGAATTCTCTTTTCAACTGGGATAAACTATATTTTTATTGTATTATCAATGTGATTTTGTTATTCATTAAAATATACAACATTTCTTTTCATAATACTCATCTAAAAATTTAAATTTAGTTTTCACCTCTATTAACATGGAAAAATACATGCTCAAAATCTTTCAAGCTAGCCTTCATCAATACATGAACTCAGAGCTTCCAGAGCTGGATTTAGAAAGGGCAGAGGAACCAGAGATAAAATTGCCAACGTCCACTGGATCATAGAAAAAGCAAGGGGATTCCAAAAATAATGGGAAGCATGGCAAGAGAAAGGGTTGAGTCCTAATCTGTCATGGTATTGAACATTATCTGATCTCAGTCCAACAGTTCCTTGCTATCTGATTACCTCTTTGGTGTCTTCAAGAAACATTTTAAAGACAAAAGGATTGATATGATTACCTAGTCTGAAACCAGCAGTGCAATTAGAATTGTTCTTCAAGTGACTAATCTCTCCTCAGATTGACACACTACAGACTGACATTTGGAACTGGTCCTTAACCCGCCTTCATGTAGAATTTCCTGTGGACAAATGCCCTCAAAATCAGTCCCAGCACTGTGGGATGAGCAGTGACTAGGGCTGCCAGATACAGGATGTCTAACAAAATTTGAATTTCACATAAACAATGAATATTTTAAAAAATAATACCTTCACTTTACAGTATACTTAAAACTAACACAACATTGTAAATCAACAATACTCCAATAAAAATTTTATAAAATGAAAAAAAAAAGTGTAACCCAAATACTGTATGGAAGACAGAAATATTTTTTTAAATATAAATTTATTTATTTTAATTGGAGGCTAATTACTTTACAATATTGTATTGGTTTTGCCATACATCAACATNCAATAAAAATTTTATAAAATGAAAAAAAAAAGTGTAACCCAAATACTGTATGGAAGACAGAAATATTTTTTTAAATATAAATTTATTTATTTTAATTGGAGGCTAATTACTTTACAATATTGTATTGGTTTTGCCATACATCAACATGAATCTGTCACAGGTATACACGTGTTCCCCATCCTGAACCCCACTCCCTCCTCCCTCCCCGTACCATCCCTCTCGGTTGTCCCAGTGCACCAGCCCCAAGCATCCAGTATCATGCATCAAACCTGGACTGGCAATTCGTTTCATATATGATATTACACATGTTTCAATGCCATTCTCCCAAATCAACCCACCCTCTCCCTCTCCCACAGAGTCCTAAAGCCTGTTATATACATCTGTGTCTCTTCTGATGTCTCGCATACAGGCCATTAAAAAGAATACATTTGAATCAGTTCTAATGAGGTGGATGAAACTGAAGCCAATTATACAGAGTGAAGTAAACCAGAAAGAAAAACACCAATACATTTTACTAACACATATATATGGACACAAATATTTTTAAATTTTCAATCGTTTATCTGAATTTCAAATCTGAGTTCTCTTTCTATTTGCTAAACACTACTGAGTGACTGGCTTCCCTGGTGGCTCAGACGGTAAAGCAGCTGCCTGCAGTGCAGGAGGCCCGGGTTTAATCCCTGGGTTGGGAAGATCCCTTGGAGAAGGAAATGGTAATACTCTTGCCTGGAAAATTCCATGGACTGAGGAGCCTAGTAGGCTACAGTCCATGGAATCGCAAAGAGTCAGATACAACCGAGCAACTTCAGTTTCAGTTTTCAGTTTCAGTGATTACCACACACCACAATCACTTTAGCTAGTAGAAAAATAGTTTGCTCCAGTGAGAAGTGTATTTCCAAGAATTCTGGCATTTAAACATTTCTTTACATTTACTGTAGTTATTACAGTAACATCTAGTTACAGCATATATTTAGGTACCTCAGTTATACTTGTTTCAGTGGAACTAAAGAATCTTAGTATATATGCTTCAGAATTAAAAAAAAATTAAAAACTCTTTATTAAAGTCCCAAACAGGCCATTTTAACAACTAGATCTTTGAAGGGTTCTGTTCAGTTCAGTTCCGTTTGTTGCTCAGTCATTTCCGATTCTGCAACCCCATGGAAAGCAGCATGCCAGTATTCCCTGTCCATCACCAACTCCTGGAGCTTGCTCAAACTCATGTCCGTCGATGCTATCCAACCATCTCATCCTCTTTCGTCCCCTTCTTCTCCGCCTTCAATCTTTCCAGGGTTAGGGACTTTTCTAATGAGTCCATTCTTCGCATCAGGTGGCCAAAGTATTGGAGCTTCAGCTTCAGTATCAGTCCTTCCAATGAATATTCAGGACTGATTTCCTTCAGGATTGACTGGTTTGATCCCCTTGCTGTCCAAGGGACTCTCAAGAGTCTTCTTCAATACCACAATTAAAAAGCATCGATTCTTCAGCGTTCAGCTTTCTTTATAGTCCAACTCTCACATCCATACATGACTACTGGAAAAACCATCACTTTGACTAGATGAACCTCTGTTGGCAAAGTAGTATCTCTGCTTTTTTATATACTGCCTAAGTTTGCCATAGCTTTTCTTAAAAGGAACAAATGTCTTTTAGTTTCCTGGTGCAGCCACCATCTGCAGTGGTTTTAGAGCCCAAGAAAATAAACACTGTCACTGTGTCCATTGATTCCCCATCTACTTGCCATGATCTTAATTTTTTGAATGATTAGTTTTAAGCTGGCTTTTACACTCTCCTCTTTCACTGTCATCAAGAGGCTCTTTAGTTCCTCTGCTTTCTGTCATAAGGGTGGTGTCACCTGCATATCTGAGGTTATTGATATTTCTCCCTGCAATCCTGATTCCAGCTTGTGCTTCATCCAGATTGGCATTTTGCATGACGCACTCTGCATATAACTTAAATAAGTAGGTTGATAATATACAACTTTGATGTTCTCCTTTCCCAGTGGAACCACTTCATTGTTCCATGTCAGTTCTAACTGTTGCTTCTTGACTTGCATACAGATTTCTCAGGAGGCAGGTCAGGTGGTCTGGTATTCCCATCTCTTGAAGAATTTCCCACAGCTTGTTGTGATCCATACAGTCAAAGTTTCAGGATAGTCAATGAAGCAGAAGTTTTTCTTGAATTATCTTTCTTATTCTATGATTAATCAGTTGTTATCAATTTGATCTCTCATTCCCCTACCTTTTCTAAATCCAGCTTGAACATCTGGAATTTCTTAGTTCATGAAGAGTTGAAGCCTATTTTGAGAATTTTGAGTATTATTTTGCTAGCGTGTGAGATGAGTTCAATTGTGCAGTAGTTTGAACATTTGACAGTTCCTTTTTGGGGGGATTGGAATGAAAACTGCCCTTTTCCAGTCATGTGGCCATTGCTGAGTTTTCCAAATTTGCTGGCATATTGAGTGCAGCACTTTCACAGCATCATCTTTTCGGATTTGTAATAGCTCAACTGGAATTCCATCACCTCCACTAGCTTTGTTTGTAGTGATGGTTTCTAAGGACCACTTGACTTCACATTGCAGGATGTCTGGCTCTAGGTGAGTGATTACATCATTGTGATTATCTGGATCATGAAAATCTTTTTTGTATAGTTCTGTGTATTCTTGCCACCTCTTCTTAATATCTTCTACTTCTGTTAGGTCCATACCATTTCTGTTCTTTATTGTGTCCATCTTTGCATGAAATGTTCTCTTGGTAGCTCTAATTTTCTTGAAGAGATCTCTAGTCTTTTGGCAGTTTTCCTCTATTTCTTTGCATTGATCACTGAGGAAGGCTTTCTTATCTCTCCTTGCTGTTCTTTGGAACTCTGCATTCAGATGGACATATCTTTTCTTATGTCCTTTGCCTTTTGCTTCTCTTCTTTTCTCAGTTATTTGTAAGAGCTCCTCAGACAACCCTTTTGCCTTTTTGCTTTTCTTCTTCTTGGGGATGGTTTTGATCACTGTCTCCTTTACAGTGTCATGGACCTCTGCCCATCATTCTTTAGGCCCCCTGCCTATGAGATCTAATCCATTGCATCTATTTGTCACTTCCACTGTATAGTCGTGAGGTATTTGATTTAGGTCATACCTGAATGGTTTAGTGGTTTCCCTACTTTCTCCATTTAAGTCTGAATTTTGCAATAAGGAGTTCACGATCTGAGCCATAGTCAGTTCCCTGTCTTGTTTTTGCTGACTGTATGCAGATTCTCCATCTTTGACTGCAAAGAATACATCAATCTGATTTTGGTATTAACCATCTGGTGATGTCCCTGTGTAGAGTCATCTCTTACATTGTTGGAATTGGGTGTTTGCCATGACCAGTGTGTTCTCTTGACAAAACTCTGTTAGCCTTTGCCCTGCTTCATTTGTACTCCAACGCCACATTTGCCTGTTACTCCAGGTATCTCTTCACTTCTTACTTTTGCATTCCAGTCTGCTATAATGTAAAGGACATCTTTTATGGGTGTCAGTCCTAGAAGGTCTTATAGGTCTTCATAGAACCATTCAACTTCAGCTTCTTCAGCATTAGTGGTCGGGGCATAGACTTGGATTACTGTGATATTGAACGGCTTGCCTTGGAAATAAACAGAGATCATTTTGTCATTTTTGAGATGGCACTCAAGTACTGCACTTCAGACTCTTTTGTTGACTATGAGGGCTACTCCATTTCTTCTAAGGGAATCTTGCCCACAGTAGTAGATACAGTGGTCATCTGAATTAAATTCACCCATTCTGGTACATTTTAGTTCACTGATTCCTAAAATGTCAATGGTCACTTTTGCCATCTCATGTTTGACGACTTTCAATTTACTTTGATTCATGGAACTAACATTTCAGGTTCCTATGCAATATTGCTGTTTATAGTATTGGACTTTACTTCCATCACCAGTCACATCCACAACTGGGTGCTGTTTTCACTTTGGCTCCTTCTCTTCATTTTTTCTGGAGCTATAGCTCCAGTCTTCTCCTGTAGCATATGGGCACCTGCCGACCTTGGGAGTTCATCTTTCAGTGTCCTATCTTTTTTGCCTTTTCATGCTGTTCATGGGGTTCTCAAGGCAAGAATACTGAAGTGGTTTGCCATTCCCTTCTCCAGTGGACCACTTTTTGTCAGAACTCTCTACCATGACCCATCTGTCTTGGGTGGCCCTACATGGTATGTCTCATAGTTTCATTAAGTGAGACAAGGATGTGGTCCTAACATAAAAATATAGGGATCATAAAATGATTAATACTGTTTGCTGCTGCTAAAATATTTATTAATTTTTCATGTTATTTCTGAAACAATTATATTGTACCACATTTTGAAATATAAAGCATATATTAAAAGGACTTGATCAAAATCACCATAAGAATCAGTCACAGGAACTCAAATCCTCTTATGCCAAAACTCTCACCATTTAGGATTAGCTGTGAAAAATGAAAGGAAAAAAAATGCTCCTTGATGTACACAACTTGTTTTATTTATTTATTTATTTTTTATTATTACTTTACAGTACTCTATTGGTTTTGGCATACATTGACATGAATCTGCCATGGGTGGACACGAACTCCCAAACATGAACCCCCCTCCCACCTCCCACCCCCCATCATCCCTCCAGATCATCCCCATACACCAGCCCCAAGCATCCTACATCCTGCATCAAACAGACTGGCGATTTGTTTCTTACATGATAGTATACATATTTCAATGCTATTCTCCCAAATCATCCCACCCTCTCCCTCTCCTTCTCCCTCCGAGTCCAAAAGTCCGCTCTACACATCTGTGTCTCTTTTGCTGTCCTGCATACAGGGTCCTCATTACCATCTTTCTAAATTCCATATATATGTGTGAGTATACTGTATTGGGGAGAAGGAAATGGCAACCCACTCCAGTGTTCTTGCCTGGAGAATCCCAGGGACGAGGGAGCCTGGTGGGCTGCTGTCTATGGGGCTGCACAGAGTCAGACATGACTGAAGTGACTTAGCAGCAGCAGCATACTGTATTGGTGTTTTTCTTTCTGGCTTACTTCACTCTGTATAATCTGTTCCAGTTTCATCCATCTTATTAGAACTGTGTTCAGTGCTTTGTTTACTTCTTTGCAAATCATCCCTTTTTCTATAGTCATATGTGTAATCAATATACCCACTGGTGAAATCATATTAGATACCAGTGTAAAGTAAAATAAATGTCGCTCAGTCATGTCCAACTCTTTGTGAACCCATGGGTTGTAGCCTACCATGTTTCTCCATCCGTGGGATTTTCCAGGCAAGAATACTGGAGTGGGTCGCCATTTCCTTCTCCAGGAGATCTTCCCAACCCAGGGATCGAACCCAGGTCTCCTGTGTTGTAGGCAGACGCTTTACCATCTGAGCCACCAGGGAAATCACAATGTGATAAGATACCACAAGATACCACAAAGTGTCACAAGATACCAGTAAAATATCTGCCAAATTATTATAGTCTCAAGTAGATATGCATATGTAAGAATACTAACTTAGGTCATTAATTATACTAGGACATTTTTACTTTGTGATAAGTTAGCTACTAGAACTGCATTATAGTCATGACTTAAAGGTGATAGTTTGATTGTTGTAATGTATTTTCATTTGTATTTTAAGTCTGAGTTTATTTCAAATCCTATATTCTTTTGTTTAGTTTCTCTTTAACCACATGTAAGATATTATTTCTCTACCAAGAAGATTCTAACCTCTCATTCATTTTGCCTTACACTTACTCAAGACTTCATCTTTGGGTATCCACAAATTAAATATATGTGCAGCTGGTCTCCATATCTAGATTACTTAGGTAGATTAAAATAAAAAAAACAGCCAGACCCCAAGAAGCTTTTGAACTATTCTCAATATTTTCTAAGACTAATACACTTTCTTTGAAATGCATTCTACCTTAAGTTTTAGAAAGCTTTTTTTCTATTGCCATGTTTTCCCTTAACAGTTCTATTGCTCATATTCCATTTGTTTGTTTAAAATTGCTCTTTATAACAAAGATTGAAACCATAATTGAAATGCTGCCCAGCATAAAAGGAATGAGAGAAGAAAGTTGAAAAGGAACAAAGGTTTGATTTCAATCCAGTTCTTGTTTAAATTTGCTTTTTTCCCCCCATCTGACAAAATCACTAATTATTCTTCAGTGAATGATAAAGAAAAGTCTGGCTTTTGTTCTCAAGTACCAGTGCTTGATTATCATTAAGTAATTGAAACATCCCTGGAATCCATTTAGATGACACTGTCAAAAGTTGTATTAGTTAAAACATAGGTTTTAAGTACTATAACAAAAATGCAAATAATATCATAGCTTAAGAAAATTTAATTTTTTTTCTCATGGCTAAATCTGAGGTAAATGGATCATGCCTAATAGTTAATCCCACAACATTATCTAGCTCCTTCACTTTCTGTCCTATCATTCTCAAAATACAGCTTTCGTGTTCTGTTCCAGGTGGGTTGTACCAGCTCCCATCATATATAGATCACAGCAAAGGGAGGACTTGTCCTTTCATTTAAGGGCTCAACTCTGGAGTTATAACTTTTCTACTCACATATCATTGCCAGAATTCAGTTATGTGGACAAACCTAGTTATAAGGGAGTCTGGAAATGTCTAGCTTGGCAGTTGAAAGTGAAAGTGAAGTCTCTCAGTCAACCCCATGGATTGTAGCCAATGGAATTTTCCAGGCAAGAGTACTGGAGTGGGTTGCTATTTCGTTCTCCAGGTAAATGGTCAGAAATATGGAAAGTAATCTACACTAAAGGATGAGGGGATATGTGGATTATAGGGAGACAGTATGCAATCTCTAGTATAGTAGCCATACATATTTTCTACATTTGCTTAATTTTTTCAAATATTCTTTATTTTTTCCTTATGTGCCTGGTATAGTGATAGATGGCTGACACTGAGTTATCCCAAATATGCCTCCTATTCCCAAATAGATATTTTTTTCTGTCTTGTTGGTTAAACAAATACTATTCAAAATTAAAATGCAAATAAATTGTTATAAACTAAATTGGATGTGTAAAGATTATAACAAGAAGACGTCACAGAGTCTTGAAGGAAGAGTAAAATTATCCAGAAAAAGAGAGGGAAAACCACATATGTAGAGAGAACAGATATATTAAATATTTGAGAAAAAATAAATTTGATTTACCCAACAACTAAAGAAAGTTAGTAGGAGTAATAGCAAGAGTGGCACTGTAAAAGTTTTTCTATTTCCTCTTTGTCATCTATTAATCTAGTCCACCAGTGGAGTTTTGCATTCACCAAATCAGGCCTGGAAAAGCCCTTCAAATATGCCCAAATCTTTTATAGTCTTTCCCTCATTTGTTTACTAAATACATAATTTTCCAAGCTTTTACTCATCTCTAGATTCCATTCTTTCTTTCAAAATGCAGCTATGCTGATCTTTAGACACACCCCCTCATTTCTACTGGCATCATTTGTGATTGTATCATCAGAATATTATTTTTGAGTGGTTGTCTTTTGATATTTTCATTACAGGTCATTTTTCTTTGTATTTTTCCAAATTTTTTTCTTTAAAACTGATAACATTTAGATTTTCTTTATTATAATGGTGTCATTTTCTACCAATGTTAATATAATAAAAGGCATATAATTTATAGTAATAGAAATTTGGAGAACTGAGTAGATTATGTTTGAAAACAAAGTGCAAACATGGACTTTAATAATTAAAATTAAGACAATATTCATTTTCTGGGATGCACCTTTGATTTTTTTTAGTAATGAAAGATCTGCATTGGGTTATGAATCTTATTTCACAATTAAGTAATAGACAAGATCACTAGTCCACTGTTCTCATTTGAAAATTCTTGTGACTGAGGTCTGCTGAGATGTGTCACTTCCAAAGTTACCTGAGTGATAAAAGATAACACTGAAGCACATACCTACAGTTCTTCTGACTCTCCGTCCATGTTCCTTCCTATAGCCCTGAGGCTTCCATTGAGGTTTGGTCCTGCCTCTGTGGTAAATAGTGGCCTGAAATGGGTAACCAGATTAAGGAATGAAGCAAGACATAAAATTTTTGTTGTGTTTTCACTTGCTACACACACTGATCAAGTGACTTAAGTGGCTTTAATGCATAAATTGATACAAGAAGTTTAAAGACCAAATCAAAATATTCTGTCCTATTTTGTATACTCTATCATCAACTAACTCCATGTTAACCCTATTGAAATATATACATCAATTATATATATATACACACACACACATACACACACGCATGCACACATGTGTTATGCTGTGTTTAGCTGCTCAGTTGTGTCCAACTCTTTATGATCCCATGAACTGCAGCCCACCAGGCTCCTCTGTCCATGGGGATTCTCTAAGCAAGAATACTGGAGTAGGTTGCCATGCCCTCTTCCAGGGGATCTTCCCAACCTATGGATAGAACCCAGGTCTCCCACACTGCAGAAAGATTCTTTACCACTGAACCACCAGGGAAGCCTATATATATATATATATATGCTTAAGTATATATATTATAATATATAGTTCTGTCCATGGGGATTCTCTAAGCAAGAATACTGGAGTAGGTTGCCATGCCCTCTTCCAGGGGATCTTCCCAACCTATGGATAGAACCCAGGTCTCCCACACTGCAGAAAGATTCTTTACCACTGAACCACCAGGGAAGCCTATATATATATATATATATGCTTAAGTATATATATTATAATATATAGATATATAATTGATGTATATATTTCAATAGGGTTAACATGGAGTTAGTTGATGATAGAGTATACAAAATAGGACAAAATATTTTGATTTGGTCTTTAAACTTCCTGTATCAATTTATGCCTTAAGCCACTTAACTCACATAAATATATACAATTATATGTCAGTATATGTAATTTATGGGCCTCCTCAGTGGTGACAGAAGTAAAGAAACTGCTGCCATTGCAGGAGATACAGGCATGTAGTTTGGATCCCTGGGTGGGGAAGATCCCCTAGAGGAGGGCATGGCAACCTACTCTAGCATTCTTCCTTGGAGAATACCACGAACAGAGGAGTCTGGTGGGCTACAGGCCATAGGGCCACAAAGAGTTGAACACAACTGAAGCAACTTAGAATGCTGCCTTTATAATTGATATATATGTGTACATATGATATATATGCGGGGAAGGCAATGGCACCCCACCCCAGTACTCTTGCCTGGAAAATCCAATGGATGGAGGAGCCTGGTGGGCTGCAGTCCATGGGGTCGCTAACAGTCGGACAGACTGAGCAACTTCACTTTCACTTTTCTCCATCATGCATTGGAGAAGGAAACGGCAACCCACTCCAGTATTCTTGCCTGGAGAATCCCAGGGATGGGGGAGCCTGGTGGGCTGCCATCTATGGGGTCACACAGAGTCGGACATGACTGAAGTGACTTAGCAGCAGCAGCAGCATGATATATATGAAAGCTTGAATAGATATAACAAACACTTTTAAAAACTGTGTGGTTTAAAATTTAGCTTAAATTTTAATTTGAAAATTAAATTGATATTTGATCACTGGAAAGGGTAATAACATAATTATGACACAAATTTAGTTAAATCACCTTCTTTATGCAGAAACAGTACAAGAAATGCTTGTTAGTTCCAATGGTTTATAATATAGACAACTATAAGCTTAAGTAAGAGCAACGTTCCTTACTGATCCTCTGTGATGTTCTGTAAAGTTTGTCTTCACATATCTTTAAGAGGCAATTTACTCTTCTCTTCAAAGCTAAGCAAAAGGTATAAAAACCCAACCCTATTTAAGTAAAAATTAAAAAATAATATAACTAAAGAAAAATGAGAGCAGCTTCTATCGATCTCTTCAGTACTGTTAAATGTGGGTTTAGTCCCACATGGAAGGAATTGTTTTAATGAAAACATTCAAGACTATCTGCTGAGGACAGCTTAAGTGCCCTTGGTATGCGTTTTATAAAACTAACCAAAATTAAGCATCAAAATGTGTGCACAAATTTGAAAACAACTTTCAAAGTCTTAAAATATTTGTGTAACATATTTATGATCATATTTCAAAGTTTTCTTTTTCTTCCATCTTTTGGATATAGTGTTTTTATCAAATCTATAAAGAAATATTTGACATATCAGGATGGTATGTTGTTTAAAATAATGATATATCAAATTTATAACCTTGGCAACTCAATTTCCTAAATATGCTTGCACATAAAAATATGAACTAGAAACATTATTCCAAGAATGTAACAGGAACAAGATTCTTCCAGCATAGATTACCGACTTTTCAATCCTTAATGTATTTTAGCTGTGTCTCCATTCCATGTAACCTATCCCTCATTTTCTTCCTAAGGACTCAACATTAAACATACAGTTTTAATAAATGGCATCTGTTTTTCCTTTTTCCCCTGTTTCATAAAGACTTCTAGACTTATGGAATATGAATAAACCTAGGAACTAAAGATAAAAACCATAAAATGTTATAATGCTAATACTTATCAATTTTAATAGTTTAATCACCATTTGGAACAATGCACAAAAATTACTTTGCTAAAGAAAGAAGTGAAATTTTACTTTATTCAACTTTAAAACTACACAATAATATATTTTTTAATTTAATCAAAATAGCCTAGAACACTCCCTTTGGCATTGTTTGATTTAAATAATCTTTGATCAGTATTTATCTTAATAATAACAGTCCATTCTGAAGGAGATCAACCCTGGGATTTCATTGGAAGGAATGATGCTAAAGCTGAAACTCCAGTACTTTGGCCACCTCATGAGAAGAGTTGACTCCTTGGAAAAGACTCTGATGTTGGGAGGGATTGGGGGCAGGAGGAGAAGGGGACGACAGAGGATGAGATGGCTGGATGGCATCACGGACTCGATGGACATGAGTCTGAGTGAACTCCAGGAGATGGTGATGGACAGGGAGGCCTGGCGTGCTGCGATTCATGGGGTCGCAAAGAGTCGGACACGACTGAGCGACTGAACTGAACTGAAGGGCTTTGTGTTTTCCAAGAATCTGGGTCAAGATCTTTCTAATTCTATTTAAGTTTTTTCATTAAAACATTACCTGAAGTCTGTTGTTTGTGGCTTCAATTATAATTTCTAGTCAAGGATAATTTAATATTGCATAACTTACACAAATCTTTTTCCACACTGGAGAATTTGCCAAAAGAAGTTTCAGTAAAACAGTGAAAGCAAAAGCATAACTGGAGAGAGATCAGAAGAAACAGGAGAACAGGAGGTAAAATCAATGACTATAGATATCTTTTGAAGAGTTTTGCTTTAATAGCAGCAAAGGGAATATGGGGTCAAGAGCTTTTTACTGTAGTTGTTTTTACTTTTTAAGATTGAAATATGACATTTTGATAGATACGATCTTGTAGCCTTTATCTTGTAGGGATAATGCACAAGGACTGAGTGGCAAAGTGAAACAAAATCCTTAAGCAAGTGAGACAGGAGGCATGCTACTGGGAAAAGGGTAGGTTTAACTCTAGCACATAAGCTTATATTTGGTCAAACAAGATTTTGTAGAACAGGATATGGAGTTTGAATTCAATGGATCAAAAATCAGAACAAATTTTAATAACTAATCAGGAAGTAGGATCTCAGTTTTAGAAAATTAAGTTATACTGTAGCTTTTGATAATCACAAGTTCCAGAAGGTAACAACCATTGGACTGACTGAAATATAGGAGAGAAGAAAAAGCCATTGAAATGACAAAATTTCAAAAAGAAATGAAAAATCAGGTGCTGGATGTGCCAGCCACATGGATGTTGATATTGTCAAGAATGATGCTGCCTAGGCAGGGAGAACATGCTTATAAGGCAAAAGCTTATTAGTGAGTGAAACAACAATGAGTATTGGTAGATGACATAAATAAGAAGGCTGAGAGGCTAAGAGTTAACATGTAAACCTCAAACTGCTGGCAGTGTTTCAAGATGGAGGAGATGGAATGTTATGGAAGACTCCTTGTGGCTCTGAGGTCAACAGCTAATCTTTGAAAAACAAAGTACAGTGCACAGTGGTGTAAACCAGATATAGCTTTGGTTGGAAGATCGAAGCAACTCTATACTGTAGTCAAAGATCTGTAACAGCAGGAGTATATGCTCAGAAATGGAACAGTCCATAGTACCTTCAAATGCCTGGCTTTAAGACTTAACATGTGTGGCAGAATAAAAAAATTTTGTGATAAACTGGACAGACACTGTTGGGCAAAGCCGTGGAATTCTTTGGGATGAATAAAAATCTCAACAGAGAGATACTTCCTTTATATTAGTAGAATAATGGAAATTTTTAGTTATAATTGATATTTCTACTCCATTTTTTATAGCTTATCAAAACTCTATGTATAGGTATGCACATATATATTTTATTACATAAAATATTCACAAAGATCAGTAATTTTTGGTGATCTCATATTTTTGTCATAACAGAAGCATATGAATGCCGTGCCAAGCAAAATGGTCAAATATTCACTTAGTGAAGTGAATATTTATTCTCTGTCACACCATTCACTGACTAGTCATTCACTGTTACTTTCATCTTGACCAGTTTATCTTGAAGAAATAAGACATATCCTTATTGATGCTTTTGATTTTTTCCCTCAAAGTTTGAAAGTGAAATCTCTCAGTCGTGTGCGACTGTTTGCGACCCCATGGACTACACAGCCCATGGAATTTTCCAGGCCAGAATACTGGAGAGGGTAGCCTTGCCCTTCTCCAGAGGATCTTCCCAACCTGGGACTGAACCCAGGTCTCCCTCATTGCAGGCGGATTCTTTACCAGCTGAGCCATAAGGGGATCTCTTATTTCAATTTAAACCATTTATTGCTAAGAGTATTTGCCACTTGTATTTTATTATGCATGTTCTCTTGATTCACCATGGGAAAATATATTATGCATCTGTTATGAAATGCTATTTTCATTTCCAGAGAATAATAATTTTGCCTTATTTGGACATACATATCCCCCATGCTTGCTTTAGGATGTTTTACTATTTTATAATAAGTAATACAGTAGTCTCAAATTGAGCATAATCTCATAATCACCAAGAATAATATAACTAAATTTAAAATATGACTTCCTTCCCTTTGGAAGGAAGGCTTCCCTGATATCTCAGTTGCTAAAGAATCCGCCTGTAATTCAGGAGACCCTGGTTTGATTCCAGGGTCAGGAAGATTCACTGGAGAAGGGATAGGCTACCTACTCCAGTATTCTTGGGCTTCCTTTGTGGCTCAGCTGGTAAAGAATCTGTCTGAAATGCAAGAGACCTGGGTTTGATCCCTAGGTTGGGAAGATTCTCTAGAGAAGGGAAAGGCTACCACTCCAGTATTCTGGCCTGGAAAATTCCATGGGCTGTGTAGTCCATGGGGTTGCAAACAGTCGGACACAACTGAGAGACTTTCACTTTCCCCATTGGAAGAATAATGCTATTAATCTTACTGGCTTTTCTAATGTGAGATCTTAAAATTGATTTAACAATCAATAATGGACAAATATGAAGTAGATGTAACTTTGCAGCTTCCTAGGAGAACTTTGTGAATCAGAACTTTTCCCAGCATATTTTCATTGGTGACAAGATGTCAATGGAATCAACCAAGTGGACAGAATTATGACTACCCTTAAAGTACTTTACTTCTTTAGGGGGCAGATTTTGCCCCTGGAAACATATATAGATGTGTTTTCATATTTTCTTTTACTTGTATAGTTCTTAAATGTATTATTCCTTTAATTCATCTGTCTGATTTTTCTACACGTCAAGGACACTTTGTAATTTTTCAACAAATCCTGTCACTAACTTGTAAAAAATATAATAAATCTCTTCCCCTACTCTCTCTGTTTATGATAGATCCTCAGCCCTGAGTATATAAAGATTAAGAACCCTAGAGAGGATATAACAGGGTACAGGGACTCAGGAAAGCTAATATTTAGTCATTCATTTTTCTGAGTTTGCTTTCTGACGTATTGCTTTAACATTTTAGAAGGGCAGAGCCAAGGCTCTGGCTCATGACTCAGAACCCAGATGGGGCTTCTGCTCCTCTCTTGTCAGACACAATTTGTCTCCTAGTTTCCTTTGTTCTAGTCTTTGCCTGGAGAATCCCAGGGACGGGGGAGCCTGGTGGGCTGCCATCTATGGGGTCACA
Source organism: Oreotragus oreotragus (assembly GCA_006410675.1). Taxonomy (NCBI): domain Eukaryota; kingdom Metazoa; phylum Chordata; class Mammalia; order Artiodactyla; family Bovidae; genus Oreotragus; species Oreotragus oreotragus. Next base: position 18,735 of record SJYX01006565.1, on the reverse strand, counting down.
CAGAGTCGGACACGACTGAAGTGACTTAGCAGCAGCAGCAGCAGTCTTTAGCATCATGTTGGATATTATCCAGTCTTCTTCCTTCGTTCACCCATTTGAATATAATCTATTGCTCTGACAGTTTAGATCCTTAAATTCTCCCAGTTCCTCTATAGTTTGCGTTCCTTGGCAGTAACTCAATTGGAACAACACTGGCTTCACTCTTGGCCCATGTGTTTGGCAAATTTTAGTTTCCTACTCTCTATAGATGGGTTTCAGAAACATAACCCTGGCTTCAGTTACAGACTTTGTGTTTGCAATTATCTGAAGAATTTGCCCTCAATAAGGTATGCTACTGGCAAACCATGCAGCAGTCCAGTCACCCTCCGTAGTTGCATGGTTTCTTCTCCAGTTAACACTGTTTTTATTTCTGGGCCAAACACATCAGGATGTGATCTGATGCCTACCACCTAGCAAAGAACAACTTTATACCTTTGTTTGGGTAAACTTAATTCAGAATTTGTATGCTGACTGATGGGACAAAATAGAACCTCCTTTCCAAAACTTTAGTATATGAGTACCACACCAGTTTATACCAATTTATACATCTATTTTTTCTTCACATTCACACTTTCAGCTCTGCAGTTCATGCTATTTCAATGAAACTGTTTTCCACAAGGATCTAGTAATGGCTTCTCAGAAAATATAGTAGATGATTTGTAATTCTTGAATTACTTGTCTTCTTGGGAGTATTTTTAAATGTTAGTCACTCTCTCTGTTATTGTCTGAATGGTTGTGACAGCCCCCTCCATGATTAATGTTTAAATGTTAACACCCAATATGATATCTAGAAGGTATGGTCTTTTGGGGGGTGATTAGACGTAAGAATTGGACCTCACAGGGCTCTTGAAAAGAGACCTCACATTGCTCCCTAGTTCCTTACTTAAATAAGTGTGCTTGTTTTAAATGAATATCTTCCAACCAGATTGTCAGCTCAGTGAGGGATGGTACTACATCTCATTTCTTCACTCCCATGTTTCTGGTTTCCAGCTCATTTACTGACATTTTGAATAGTTAATACTATAAATGTTATAAATAGAGGAATTTTATACCTTCCTAAATGATTAAGATTTATTTGAAAGCATTCAAAAGCCTTCACTTGTTACTGAGGAAGCAAAGTCCTTAATTTACATTATCTTACAGCCTCTTCTGTTGTTTCGTTTTGCTTTTTTTGAATTATTTTCCTGGAATATTTTTCCTTTGGTTATTCCCATAACAGTTTCCTTACCTTTCTTAAATACACTTGGCATTGGCTTATGCTGGCCTTATCTATTACTATTTCCTCTGACTGGAATGCTGTTCCTAGTTCAATTCAGTTCAGTCGCTCAGTCATGTCCAACTATTTGCAGCCCCATGGACTGCAGCACACCAGGCTTCACTGTCCATCACCATCTCCCAGAGCTTACTCAAACTCATGTCCATTAAGTTAGTGATGCCATCCAACCATCTCATCCTCTGTCATCCCCTTCTCCTCTCACCTTCAATCTTTCCCAGCATCAGGGTCTTTTCAAAGATAAGATGTTCCCAGAGATGTCCACATAAATTTCAACAACCTAAGATCTCTACTTAAGTCTAAGCTTCTCAGTGACATATGTCCCAGCCCACTATTTAAACTTTCAACTTGTCCTCACCCAAAGTCCACATAGATATAATGCAATGTCATTGACTTATTTTCCTCCCTAACAATTACAAACCTCTAATTATTGTATTTTGCTCTTGTATTGTTTATTTTACATATCTTCCTACCTCCTTTAAAATGTAAGTTCCATGAGAACAGTGGATTTTGTCCCTTTTTGTTTACTGCTATATCCTCAGTATCTAGAATATGTTTGCCCTTATAGAATAAGTGAATGTAAAGAATAAATAAATATAAAATATATAGATGTATTCTTTACCACTTTTAATCATATTCACTTTTAAGCACAACTTATGTTTCCTATTTGACTACAGTTTCTGCTATTTATTCTTTTATCTCCATTAGACAATTTTACGGGGAAGGCAATGGCACCCCACCCCAGTACTCTTGCCTGGAAAATCCAATGGATGGAGGAGCCTGGTGGGCTGCAGTCCATGGGGTTGCTAACAGTCGGACAGACTGAGCGACTTCACTTTCACTTTTCTCTTTCATGCATTGGAGAAGGAAATGGCAACCCACTCCAGTATTCTTGCCTGGAGAATCCCAGGGATGGGGGAGCCTGGTGGGCTGCCGTCTATGGGGTCACACAGAGTTGGACACGACTGAAGTGACTTAGCAGCAGCAGCAGACAATTTTATGTCTATTTTCTACTATCTATATGTCATGATGAGATGAAAGAAATAATTTTATTCATGTGGTTTACTTAACATCGTGTTAGAATACATTCTTAGTGAGTATCACTATATGAGAATCATTCATGGTATTGCTGATTTTATATCTGAAAATCCTACTTACTTATACTTTATTTCCTCTAATTAACAGGCCTTTTATTAAAATGGCTTTACACAGAAGCAAAATAAACAATTTATTTGGATACTGTATCATGATTTTCCTCTATTCTGAGTGTTATCAAATTAATTGACCATTCATGAATTTGGTTATATTTAATATGATTTGAAAAGATTGATATGCCTATTAGTGTTATTAGTAGAATAGAGACTGACCAGCTTTTTTTTCTTCCTCAAAATGAACATATGACATTCGTCTTTTGCCCATGAACTGCTATACATCCAAAGACCATCACAGTGGGGTAAAAGGAATCCAGTATATTTCATTAGTATATATCTTGCTGATTATTCTGTTCCAAAAAGGCAAGTACACGGAGTAATAGAGTTTCTAGCTTTTGTTGAAACACAATGTAGTTGAGTAATAGCTTGTCTGAATTCATGTTTACAGCAAATGACACAAAGAATTGGCACCACAGGACATCCATATCTCCACTAGCATAGCTTGTCCTTTAAGAATAGTCAGTAATAACATAGTGTTTTGAAGACTATGAATGCCCCAAATCACCAGATTTGGTCTAATGTGTTATTTAATGTACATTTTCAGTATGTGGCTCTGGATTCTTTTGACTGCTGCAGTCAGTGGCACTCTCCTGTCACATATGCTTAGCCAGTGCTGCCATAAACATTCCACTGGAATGTTGTAACCTCAAGATGGACTTTTCCAGGTGAAGTACGGCAGGTGGGTTCCACTTGACTGCTACCATACTTTTATCAGTAGATGAATGATTAATGACTGGATTCTCAGATAGCTTTAAAAATGTGTTTTCAGTAACTCTCTCTTACCTTTGGTCTTGGTGCCTCACAATATAGCTATTTAATTAATATGCATTAAAAGAATCCTGAAACCCTATGGGTCCAAGTCTGATACAGCCTCAGTTCAGTTCAGTTCAGTTACTCAGTCGTATCCAACTCTTTGCGATCCCATGAATCACTGCACGCCAGGCCTCCCTGTCCATCACCAACTCCCAGAGTTCACTCAGACTCGCGTCCATCCTACTACTTGCTTAACACTAAAACATAACATATGCAATTCCCATACTAGCCAAAATCATGTAGTCACACACATGCCCACAAATGTTAACATTTTTAGTGCAAGAAGCAACTTTATAGGAACTTTATCTACTTGGCACACCCTACACAGAAACTCATATTTTTGTGCTCTATTTAATTTCTTGTATTGAAAAAAAATTATGAAATTAAATTAGCAGCACCGTACTCTTTCTCTAAGTGTGATCTATCAGCCAACTGCAAAAATTACACAGGGTACATCATAAAATTTTAGATTTCTGGAACACAATCAATATTTACTGAATCCCTAGGTTTAGAGTCTAAGAACATTAACATTTTGACCTGAGCCAGGTTATTTTAAAGTGTACAGCAGTTTGAAAACACGAGTTAGAAATGCTTGCTGGAGATTCTACATCAGTTTTATTCCACTAGCTATATACATTTAAAATTGTAACTATTATCTCTGCAATCATTTCAAGGTACAACAAAAAGGTTCTCAAAACAAATTGCTTTTTGTTTCAGCAAGAAATTATCCAAATATTTTAAACATCCAAGAGAACATTTTACCAACAAATAAAGGTTATCTCATGGCCAATCAGTCAGTTCAGTTCAGTCGCTCAGTCATGTCCGACTCTTTGAGACCCCATGAATCGCAGCACACTAGGCCTCCCTGTCCATCACCCACTCTCAGAGTTCACTCAAACACATGTCCATTGAGTTGGTGATGCCATCCAGCCATCTCATCCTCTGTTGTCCCCTTCTCTTCCTGCCTTCAATGTGGCAAATATTACTTTTGATATTCTTTCATAGGCTTCCTTATGTGTTTTCAATGGCTGCAACTGGTCATTCATTTCAATTACTGCTATAAAAATCACTGTTTCTCTTGCTTATTTTCATCTGTGCACATCATTTGAAAACACAGGCATGCTCATGAATATATTATTTATATCTTTTGTATACCTATACATGTACAGACATCAGAAAACACACAGATACATACAAATATGTATCTGCATATACATATGTATGCATGAGAGTATGAGCATATACACACATACATACATGTCATACAAATGCATGTATACACATAAATGAAAACATGCGCAAAGCAAACACATGTGCACATGTCCTGATATACATATACATTTTTGACCCCCATGCTTTGTACCAGGCATTCTTGAGAATATCACAGAAACAATTATTTACTTATCATTCAGTTTTCTTTCCATAGTGGTTTATGTTTCTTCCCTCAAATATAGAAGACTTTATGGTGATAGAAATGTTTGTTTATACCTTCTTCCTTCCGTTAAGCAAAGATTTTAATGACTTTATAGGCTGTATTCTACTATGAACATGATGATATATAATTCTCTACTGTTAATCCCTTAGTCGTGTCCAAATCTTTGCGACTGTATGGACTGTAGCCTTCTGGGCTCCTCTGTTCATGGAGTTCTCCAGTCAAGAACACTGGAGTGGGTTGCCATTTCCTCTTCCAGGGGTTCTTCCCAACCCAGGGATAGAACTCAGGTCTTCTGCATTGCAGGCAGATTGTTTACCACCTAAGACACCAGGGAAGGCCTAAAATAATACTCTAGCAAATGTCTGAATACTGGGAACAAGAAAATAAGGGGCAGAAGAAAATGAGAAAGTGAGTCAGTGAATTGGAGGAATAGATAGAAAGTGAAATCAGGATAATGAACATCAAAATGTATAGGCTTAATACCAAAAGCAACAAATTCACAGTGGAGGAAAGATCACAAAGAATTCCACAAAGCAGAAATTTGGAGAGTATGGGATTTAACAACTGCACATAATCCTGATTTTTCTTGGAATTAGTTTTCTTTACTTTGGATAGTGATATTTTTAATCTGACATTTTTACAAATAACTTCAAAAAGAATCTTTTCAAACCTCCTCATTTAAGAAAGATTCATTAATTAATTAAAGTGAGAACAGTCTTTATGAGTATATTGTAATGTTTGACTTTACTTTCATCCCTCTGGCTTCTCTCAACTTAGGGTAGAAATAAACAGAGAAATGTCTTCCTGCTCAATCTACCCTTACTGTACTTTGATGATTTCTTGAAAATATTTGAGTATATTTCTAAAAAAATGTTTGAATTCCTAAGTAGGGTAGTGAATTTGGCAGATAAAAACCAAGATTTATTATTTTTCTATAATATAATATGTAAGCTTTGGCCAAAAATCAAAAACTTCAGAGCAATCATATACATTAAATAAAATTTAGTTAATACATTGAAAAATGCTGCTATTTTTTTTGAAATTTAAA
>SJYX01006564.1:15064-39594 GCA_006410675.1 Oreotragus oreotragus | reverse complement strand
CATTTTTCCAACGGCATTTGCTCACTATGTGCCTCTGTGTCGCATTTTAGCAATTTTTCCAATAGTTCAAACATATTTTTTAAATCACTGTTATAATCTGTTACGGTAATCAGTGATCAGTGATCTCTGATGCTACTAATGCAAAAAATTATGACTTTCCAAAGGCTCAGATGATGGTTAGCTTTTTCTTTTTTGGGCAATAAAGTACTTTTAAATTTATAAAAGTACTTCTGCTGTAGTAGTAACATATTATATTATAACATGGGGAAGATGTATGACTCTCTCCACATGCAGATACTTTGTCATTAGTCACGTGAATCATTCCCGCAGGTGCCTGGGGAAGGCTGGGCTGGCTGACATCGCTAGGATGATTGTATAGTCTCTGTGTCTCATGCAACTAAAAATAGCTCTCAAAGTCGGAACCTTTCAACAGGCCTACATTTTTTTCTGCGTAAGTGAAAAATTGTTCCTGTTAAATCTCTGAATCTGCTTAGTGGGGCACTTCACTTTGAATATGCTTTTTGCTGTTATTTTTGTTCAGTAAATCTAGAATAGAGACCAACTACCCAGTGGGCTCAACTGGCCGATTTTCTGTGTAAAGTCTGACTGATTTTTCAGTATCTGTGACGTCCCCTCAGCATCCTCAAGCCTCCTTGCTAGGTAAGCCGTTTTACTTGTCACCCCTACAATTAGCCCCATCTGACCTCTTACCCTCAGGGCTTCCCTGGGGGCTCAGACTGCAAAGAATTGGCCTGTAATGCAGGAGACTGGGATTCAATCTCTGGGTCAGGAAGATCCCTTGGAGAAGGGAATGGTAGCCTCCCCCAGTATTCTTGCCTGGGAAATCCCATGGACAGAGGAGCCTGGAGGGCTATAGTCCACAGAGTCACAGAGAGTCAGACACGACTGATCAAGGGAGCATGCCCGCACACGTGACCACCTACCCACCTGCTCTGCTGTGCCAGTGTCAGCAGCCTAAGGCCAAGACAATGGGTTCTGAAGACTGCGGTTAAAGCTCCTATGACTGAATCAATAGCACCTTGAGGTTTGATGTGGTGCAGCATAGCAGAACTGGCTCAAATACACAAATGCTGAATCTTAGGATGGAAGTGGGCCTTCTGTCCCTCCTAGCTCAGTTGGTAAAGAATCTGCTTGCCATGCAGGAGACCCAGGTTCGATTCCCAGATCCCCTGGAGAAGGAAATGGCAGCCCACTCCAGTATTCTTGCCTGGAGAGTCGCATGGACGGAGGAGCCTGGCGGGGGGGTCGCGAAACACAGACACGACTGAGCAACTCGAGAGAGAGAGAGAACAGGGCCTTCTGTGCCATGTCCTCCTGGATGTTCAAGGTCTTGGCAGGACTCCCATGTCTTACCCTGAGAAGGCTGGCCGAGGAAAGTGGCTTGTGAATTTGTGTTACACCTGGTGAGTCAGTCATGTTGCAGAAGCATCAGCTGGCTGCACCAGGTTCTGCCTTGAAATCCCTCAGGATGGGGACACTCTCTATAAACTCGGCCACTCTGGGGACCCTGGGTGTTGTCTAGGAGTGTTGCCTGAACAGAGATGCTGTGGCTGCAGACCCCGGACACTCAGCACCAGGAATCTTTTCTTCTGGTGATTGTTGTTTAGTTGCTAAGTCATGTCTGACTCTTTGTGGCCGCACAGACTGTAGCCCACCAGGCTCTTCTGCCCCTGAAATTTCTCAGGCAAGAATATTGGAGTAGGTTGCCAATTCCTTCTTTAGGGGATCTTCCTGACTCAGGGATTGAACTGACATCTTCTGCACTGGCAGGCAGATTCTTTATCACTGAGCCATCTTGGAAACCCAAGGTGCTCTGGGCTTAACACTCACACTGGGATCCCACCGTCTGGATCTAGATCCAGCTCCATTTCGACTTCCCATGAACCTCTTCTCTCTGACCTTCTGTTTCTAAAGTGTGGATAAAAGCTATGGCTGCTATCCCTTCTCTACAATTCCCAAAACCACAGTCTCTGAACACTGATTTCTCACCACTCATCTGGCAGCAAAGCCCGACCTGACCTGACCCGACCGTTTGTTCAGAACTGACCAGAAATGCCAGGAGGAGCATTCATTAGCTGCTTCTCTTCACCCACATTTTGTGGCAGGGTCTTTAAAGAGACTGGTTAATACGGAGTGTGGTCCCCAGATCCTCAGGGGTGCCGTACTGTATATGCCCAGTATCAGCCGTCTATACCCTGAAAAACGCTGACTTCCGAATTCTTCTCTATTGTCAAGGGTTTTACAAAAAGAACTGTGGGCTGTGGCACCCACAGGAACAAACTCTGCTGGGATGAAATACCTCCTGTCATCTGATACAGTGTTGAGCACATAGTGACTGATCAAAAAATACTAAAGCGCCAATAATTTTTCCGTGAACCAACCCACATTCATCTTGCAGCTGGATCCCAAGGTGTGTGCATGCTCTATCACTTCAGTCATGTTTGACTCTTTGCAACTCTATGGCCCATAGCCCGCCAGGCTCCTCTGTCCATGGGATTCTCCAGGCAAGAATACTGGAGTGGGTTGCCATGCCCTCCTCCAGGGGATCTGCCTGACCCAGGGATCGAATCCCAGTCTCCTGTGTCTCCGGCATTACAAGAGGATTCTTTACCGCTGAGCCACCGGGGCAGCCCAGATCCCAAAGCAGTGGTTGCTAGTCTGTGAACTCAGTGAACTGACCCATGTCAGACACCAGACATCACCCTTCTCAGGCACAAGGCTCTCCTAGGATATGGCATTTCTTTCCAGATGAGTTGGAGCTATTCCCACAGTACGCACCCTTCACAAAACTGGAACAGAGTGGGTGCTCGGTAACCACAGCTGAACAAATGGATTAAGAGATGGCCAAGCAAACAGAGTGTAACAGAGAGTGAACTCTTTATCAGTGTAGTTAATAACACAAGTACATCCCCAAAACACACCTCTGAAAATCCAGCTTCTTTCTGAGTGTGAGAGACCAAAGACCTTTGACCTGAGCTGTCTGGGACTCCCAGCTGGAACAGATTATGCTAGGAATGGTCAACACCTACACACAGGAAGACACTGGTCTTGTGTTTGGGTACTGGCTCCCCACAACAGCTGGACAACGGCTGGACTCTGATCAATGAACAGCCAGCCCCTCCCATCCAGACAGGATAGAACTAGATGGGAAAGTCCAAAAGCATCGTGGATTTGACCCAGGGAATGCGATTTCTGTCATTCAGGGTTGCTGGAAGTTTGAAAAATATCTCTAGAGATATAAGTCTAACCTTTCGCCCATAATAAAACTGTATCACTTTATTGCTTCAGCCCTTTGGAGATCTGAGGCTGGCTGCCATGGATTTACACTATAAATATACACAAAATGGTTGAATTCTGTTTCACTCATGGGAAATCTAACTGTAGCTAATACCAAGATCACTGGATCATAAAGCTTACATCCACCAAAAACACCTGAGGGGCTTATTAAACCACAGAGCCGGACCCCTCTCAGTGAGGTTCTGATTCTGTAGATTGAGAGGGGCCTGAAAACTTGCATTTCTATCAAGTTCCCACGTGATACTGATGCTTCTGATCTAAGGACCCAGTGTAAAAATCACTGATGCAGACATCAAATGTGGACTCCTTTGCATTTTTACTGCCAAAATAAAATGTGTTTAGATTGAGGACTTCCTCTAATTTGTTTTTCTTGGTCAACAGCAGAAACAGCACATGAAACATATGAGATTAGAAACGACTGGAAAATATCAGAAATGCACTAGGAATTAATTAAAAAGCAGAACTCACCCCCACACCTTTTCTCTTCTATGCTGCTGGATCTGGCCACAGACACTTCTGGAAAAAGATTCAATCACAATGTATGAAGGAAAGGAAGATCACATTAATGATTCATTTACAAAGTGTCTAATGATTTTGAGTTTTATGTGAGTCAATGTTTCCAAAAGCCTCATCATTGTTTTGTTAAAGCACATTTATTTGTTTGTTTTAGCCAACCTGAGGTGCATCTGGTCAAGGTCATCTTGATTCCAAAGGGTGAGATTAATTACAGCCATGAGAAAATACTATGGTCTCCCAGACTGAAATCAGGGCACTTGTTTCAAAACAAGGGTGGAGTTTGTGCAGATTTTCGCTGTGGAACACTGCAGTGTTTGCCTCCCGGGTTTCTGCCTCAGATCTTTTGTCTCATCAAAACCAGTGTTGTCACATTCCCTGGGGAGGAGACCATTCCACTAGAGCTCAAAGGAAACTGCCTCAACAAATAATTTTCCTACTCAGAGGTCATTCATGCTGTTTTCCATGCTTATGTGAAACCCACAGGTAGGATGCCAATAAAAGGAGAGATCCACCTAAATATTTTAACTCCCAAGGATACACACCATTTCAGGAGTCCAGAAATGCTCCTGATTATTCATTCAAAAGGAAACAATAATAAACACTCCTGCGGTTCTAGACAATGGAAGACTGAGGTGCCTTAGGAGGCCTAAGCTAACCTTCTCTAAAACATGACCACTTTTTCCTGTAGTTGAGGAGAACAAGGTATTCTTTATTGCAACTATTTTATTGCAACCTATTCTTTATTGCATCCTTTTAAGAGGTTACTCTATGCTTTTGGTCCATGTCAGAGTCCTAAGGCCCATGGTAGGAATATGTGAAATATTTTGTAAGTATCTAGCCCATGCCTTCTGGTTAGGTGTTTAGATGGCATCACTGACCCAATGGACATGAACTTGGGTGAACTCTGGGAGATGGTGGAGGACAGGGGGTCCCAGTGTACTTTGGTCTCTGGGGTCTTAAAGAATCAGATACAATTTAGCAACTGAACAGGTGGTGCCTGTGTGAGCATGTGATGGGTGATAAGCTATCACTATTAACCAAACATTGATTTCACAAGGAAAGGACTGCAGCCGTAGGGCCAGCCAACCTCTTCTCTAAGACGAGAACCAGGATGGGTTTTCATTTTCCCAAATATACTAAGATTACATGAAAAGAACGGTGCTCTTTTCTCTGTGCAAACAAATATTTATGGCATTACCAAGGTATTTAATCTAATATTTTTTAAAAACAATCTATTTTCATTTTTTGAACGAACTGACTGTGTTATAGTCAATAAATTGTAGAAGATACTGTGCTTAAAAAATCTTAAAACTCATGATCTAAATTCAAGTCTCCAACTGCATTACTTACAAATCCATGCATGTGTGCATGCCTGCTAAGTTGCTTCCATTTTGTCTCTTTGTGACCCTAAGGACCCTAAGGAGCCCACCGTGCTCGTCTATCCACAGGATTCTCCAGGCAAGAAGAGTGAAGTGGGATGCCATGCCCTCCTCCAGGGAAACCTGTATCTATGAGGTGAGGTGAAGTCGCTCAGTCGTGTCTGACTCTTTGTGACCCCGTGGACTGTAACCTACTAGGCTCCTCAGTCCATGGGATTCTCCAGGCAAGAATACTGGAGTGGATTGCCATTTCCTTCTCCAGGGGATCTTCCCGACCCAGGGATCGAACCTGGGTCTCCCGCGCTATATCTACACCTATATCTCTATCTACATCTGTATTTATGTCTACATCTGTGTTTATGCCTATATCTACGTCTACACCTGCATCTGTGTCTACACCTGTATCTCTGTCTCTATCTATGCCATGCTCTCCAGAGGACATTCCAGATCCAGGGATTAATCAGCATCTCTTACATCTTCTGCACTGGCAGGCAGGTTCTTTACCACTAGCTCCGCCTGGGAAGTCCCATCTATTTCTACACCCAATATCTATACATACATCTGTATCTTACACGCAACTCTCACATCTATATCTATGTCTAGTCTATATGCATGTATGTATCTGCATCTAGACCTACATCCATATCTATGTCTACACCTACATCCACATCTGCGTCTACACCTGCATCCACATCTGCGTCTACACCTACATCCACATCTGCGTCTACACCTGCATCCACATCTGCGTCTACACCTGCATCCACATCTGCGTCTACACCTGCATCCACATCTGCGTCTACACCTGCATCCACATCTGCGTCTACACCTGCATCCACATCTGCGTCTACACCTGCATCCACATCTGCGTCTACACCTGCATCCACATCTGCGTCTACACCTGCATCCACATCTGCGTCTACACCTGCATCCACATCTGCGTCTACACCTGCATCCACATCTGCGTCTACACCTGCATCCACATCTGCGTCTACACCTGCATCCACATCTGCGTCTACACCTGCATCCACATCTGCGTCTACACCTGCATCCACATCTGCGTCTACACCTGCATCCACATCTGCGTCTACACCTGCATCCACATCTGCGTCTACACCTGCATCCACATCTGCGTCTACACCTGCATCCACATCTGCGTCTACACCTGCATCCACATCTGCGTCTACACCTGCATCCACATCTGCGTCTACACCTGCATCCACATCTGCGTCTACACCTGCATCCACATCTGCGTCTACACCTGCATCCACATCTGCGTCTACACCTGCATCCACATCTGCGTCTACACCTGCATCCACATCTGCGTCTACACCTGCATCCACATCTGCGTCTACACCTGCATCCACATCTGCGTCTACACCTGCATCCACATCTGCGTCTACACCTGCATCCACATCTGCGTCTACACCTGCATCCACATCTGCGTCTACACCTGCATCCACATCTGCGTCTACACCTGCATCCACATCTGCGTCTACACCTGCATCCACATCTGCGTCTACACCTGCATCCACATCTGCGTCTACACCTGCATCCACATCTGCGTCTACACCTGCATCCACATCTGCGTCTACACCTGCATCCACATCTGCGTCTACACCTGCATCCACATCTGCGTCTACACCTGCATCCACATCTGCGTCTACACCTGCATCCACATCTGCGTCTACACCTGCATCCACATCTGCGTCTACACCTGCATCCACATCTGCGTCTACACCTGCATCCACATCTGCGTCTACACCTGCATCCACATCTGCGACTACACCTGCATCCACATCTGCGTCTACACCTGCATCCACATCTGCGTCTACACCTGTATCCACATCTACGTCTACACCTATCTGCGTCTACACCTGCATCCATATCTGTGTCTACGCCTACATCCATATCTACGTCTACACCTATATCTATGTGTGTGTGCATGCTACATCACTTCAGCTGTGTCCTACTCTTTGCAACCCTGTGGACTGTAGCCCGCCAGGCTCCTCTGTCCATGGGATTCTCCAGGCAAGAATAGTGGAGTGAGTTGCCATGCCCTCCTCCAGGGGATCTTCCCAACCCGGGGATGGAACCTGCATCTCTTTTATCTCTTGCATTGGCAGGTAGGTTCTTTACCACTAGCACCACCTGGGAACTCCCACAAATTCATAACCACCTTGAAACCATAAGAACTGATTGAATGACCTCTTGTTTTACCAAATAGAACCTCAAAGAACAGCTAAAACTCCCACCCATGAATCATTTCCTCTTGAAACATTAGAAGTGATTTTGTTTACACTAATAAGTATCACTGCCCCCTTACCTGGAATGAAATTGGAATCAAAAACGCAGGGCCGGCTCTCCGTGGTGTTTCCCGAACACTGGCTGCCCACGGGGAACAGAAGGACGCACTGGCGGACACGGACCTGAACTCCAGCCACGTCACACTCAGACCAGTCTGACCACTCAGACCAGCTCTCTGCAGGGGCCCGAGGAGACGAGATGCGGCAACAAAACCATTAAAATCCACCAACCTGGAAGCCTGGCAGCTTACCGCCATTGAGTTTGCATGTGATATTTATAATTTACAAATAAGATAGACTCATATCTCATGACCAAGTCCGGTAAGTAAAACACACAGGAGCATGATTCAAAGAACTCATATACCTTTGATTAGAAATAATCTGCTTAGAGTACACTTTCTAAAATGCACATTATTTTAATACTCTAAAGTAATGGTGTTAGACACTATCCTACAGAATCATTCACACTCACATATTTCCCTGGAAAATTTCTACAGCTCTCAGCACCCAGGCAAGAGAAATGACATTAATGAGAAAGTCTTGGCTGCTGAAGGGGGTTCTAGCTACTACACATATTAATACTTTTTTTTTTTTTCTGTTATGAAAACAGTCCTGCAGAGTCAGTACACCACTGGCAGGCTGTACATACAGTAGAATTCATTCTATCCTGTGTTTACTGTGCCTGAAGAACCAAAGATCCACGAAAAAGTCTGGGTCAAGGTCAAAACATGAACTAGCTAAGGTCACTTTACCCCAGAAAAAGAGAGTCCCTAGGATTTGTTAAATTTGCCTGGGTATACAGATGTGTGAAAAGAGAGGATTAATACACATTTTAAGTGAAGAGTTTTAAAAACATGAACTCTCAATAATATTTCTGAAATATCAATAATATAAAAATATTGTTAGTACACATTTTGTTTTTTTCTTCCTTTTTTCTACACACTTTGCTTTTTTATTCCTTTTTAAATGTAAGCATCCTCTTTGCAGTTCAGGGAAAATCTGGAAACCAAACGTGTTTTGATCGATTGTAAAGGGTACAGTATTTCCTGAGAAATGTGTAAAGTAACTGCTTTTGGACTGACTGAGGATACGGTTTCTAAACATTTCTCAAAATACAAGAAACCTGCAAGGAAAATCTTCTGGAGCTAGTTAAGAAAATACACACACACACGTGTTAGAGCGTTTCAAAGTTTAAGTCAGATTCAGAAAAGAGTGTCTCATTTTCACTCCAAGTGGTCCCTATATGTCAAGAAACTGAACCATTCTTGGATGGGGAAGGCTGCTATAGGGTATCCACTGGGCACCGGGGCCACCCAGCCTCGGAGCCTGGAACCCATGCCCACGGTCCTGAGGGGATTCTCATGAAGCCTCTCCATAAAGGCTCTCTGATTCCCTCCCTGATTCTCAGCAACAAAATGTCAGTTCCCATTCCCTGCCTGCCTGCTCAGTCACTCAGTCATGTACAACTCTTTGTGACCTTATGGACTGTAGCCTGCCAGGCTCCTCTGTCCATGGGATTTCCCAGGCAAGAATATTCAAGTGGGTGCCATTTCCTTCTCCAGGGGATCTTCCCGACCCAGGGATCGAACCCAGGTCTCCAGCACTGCAGGCAGATTCTTGCTGAGCCACAAGGGAAGCCCAAGAAAACTGGAGTGGGTAGCATATCCCTTCTCCAGCGGATCTCCTGCATTGTGGGCAGAGTCTTTACCAAGGGGAAGGCCGAAATCGCCCTGCCCTCTGCGCGGGGCCGGGAGGGGCTGCTTACCGGGGCAGGGCTGCGTGCTGCAGAGCGCCTCCTCCGTGTGCAGTCCCAGGCAGATGTCACCTCCGTAGGCGGGGGCTGGGTTTGTGCACGAGCGGGTCCTCATGTAGTGTCCCCCTCCACATGTCGCCGAGCACGTGGACCAGGAGGACCAGCAAGACCACATGCCATCCACTGGGAAGGGGCACAAAACCACAGCACTTCTGAAACCCATATCTGACCAAGCTGGTGGGGCTACCCAGGGTCTGCATCGTGGGAACACGTCGGGCACACCAGGGACCATCACAGGAGGGCGTATAGGGTCTTCCACATTCCTCCCCATGCTTCCTCAGTTCCTCTCAATTCTTCCAGGAAATATTGCTAAGCATGTAACATGCAAGTGCAGGGGTGATTGAGGAACCCATGTATGTCTGCAGAACAAAATCCGGCCTCTGGGGCTGACCATGAACCTGGTTCTGTAGCTGTTCGGGTGGAGTTCCAGCTACTGCTCACTGCTGCCAACAGCACAGGACAGAACCAAAGTCTTAGGCTCCCTTTGTGTTCCTTGCAGTTTACTGAACAAAGTGTGGACTTCAGGGTTTCACGGACAGAGAAGCAATAAGTGTTCCTCGCACACCACAGGTGCCTAATGTATGTTACAGACAGAACGCTGTTGTTATTCAGTCGCTAAGTCATGTCTGACTCTTGTTATTTGGTGGCTAAGTCATGTCTGACCCCATGGACTGTAGCCCGCCAGGCTCCTCTGTCCATGGGATTTCCCAGGCAATAATACTGGAGTCGGTTCCCATTTCTTTCTCTGGGGATCTTCTCAACCCAGGGATCAAAGCCACATTTCCTGCACTGGCAGGTGGATTTTCCCTGAGCCACCAAGGAAGCCCATAAAGAGAAAACTCATTTTAAAATAAAATACAGTGCCCCTTTTTGGACCCAAGAGGATGAAGGAGGAGTAAATTCATAGAGAGGGAAGAGTCCTAGATGAGGCAAAAATAGCCCATAACCGGCTGAGCAGCTCAGCATGCAAAGCTCTGAACTCTTCCAATCCCTCCGTGTTGTGTTAGGAATTTTCTAGGAGGTGGGAGAGAGAATTAGCATTTGCCCCACTTCGCCCCTGAACTTGTACCCTCCCAAGTGGAAAGTGAAGAGGGCCACTCTGAATGTTTTCACAGCCCTCTAGGGAATCTTGGCTTTCAAAAGAGCTATCGCAGTACAACAAGGTTATGCATACACAGTGCTGTTTCGACCAGCACATCCACAAAAATAAAAGCAGCCACTAGGTCACGCTGATGGGATGTGTCTGAGATGGACCCCAGCCTAGCACCCGAGGGCCAGGGCAGCACCCAAGAATCTGCAGGAGTCTGCACGTTCTGCCGACAGCAGCCAGGGCTCGTGTCTGGAGTCTGGGGAGTTGGTGTGGGCGAGGGGTCCTGACTTTCTCATGCTGCCTCCCGGCCTCTCTTTAGAGCACAGATGCTAATCTAATCAGGCTGCCCCACGGGTTCCCTCTTGGCCCCCTGGGGAAAGAGGAGCCCTTCAACTCTCCACGCTGGGGCTGTGGGAAAGACATGACCTTTCCCAGCCCCTCAGCATGGCTCAGCCAAGAAAGCTGGGTAGTTTGGAGGGAAGAGTCTCCTGAGGCTAGGGAAATTTAGGCAGAGAGAGTCTAGGAAGTGCAGAGTAGCAGGAGGAGCAGGAACGTGACTGGGAGTCCCCACCACAAAGCTGGGGACTGTATATGAAGTTTAATGTACATGTTCATCCACCCACCCAACTGTCCGCCCACCATCCTCTCATCATCCATCATCATCTGCCCACAATTCGTTCATCATCCATCCATCCATCTGTCCATCTAACAGATGCTCTCTAAGTACTGTTGCGAGTCAGTTCTTTGCTTAAGGAATTCAGGAAAATTGTTTTTTTAACCAACTGAAAAAGATGCTACAGATGCAGGCTTCTGTGCCTTTAAAAACCCTGTGCACCGTACTTAGCGTGACCCCTTATTCACCACCCCTGCTTGTCTATATGGCCAACTCGCATCTGGCCCTGAGGACTCAGCCCAGGGGCAGCCTGCTCGGTACAGCTGCCCTGATTGCAGCTCAGTGGGTCCCCAGCTGATACAGCCACTGCATTTTGTCATCAACCAAATAGCTGGTGACCCTACGAGGTTGCTGTTGTTCACAGGATGCCTCCTCACTAAATTCTTAAGTTCCTTTCCAACCTGGGCCAGGTCACTGAGCCTTTCTCTATGCTGTGCTGTGCTTAGTCCCTCAGTCGTGTCCGACTCTTTGCAACCCCATGGGCTGTAGTCTGCCAGGTTCCTCTGTCCATGGGGATTTTCCAGGTGAGAATACTGGAGTGGGTTGCCACGCTCTCCTCCAGGGGATCTTCCCAACCCAGGGATGGAACTGAGGTCTCCTGCACTGCAGGGGGATTCTTTACTGTCTGAGCCACCAGGGAAGCCCAAGAAGACTGGAGTGGGCAGCCTAGCCTTCCTCCAGGGGATCTTCCCAACCCAGGGATCAAATCCAGGTCTCCTGCATTGCAGGGGATTCTTTACCAGCTGAGCTAGCAGGGAAGTCCGAGTCTTTTTATATTCAGTAAATAATTCGCAGTGGGTTATCCAAAATGTTTGCTGAAGAACTGAATGAATTAAAAAAAGGAAGATCAAGTAACAAACTGCTTATTCTCTCATCCTTCAACAACCATCATTGGAGCTATTTGGAGCGTGTGCCAGGCTCACTGGGAGTTGAGGGCATGGTCAGGAGTGAGATGGTCACCCTCCTTGGGTGGTCACTCCGAAAAAGTTGAAGGCAGGATACAAAACCAGAGCCCAGCGCGCAGCATGGCCATGCAGCGTGGGGTTAAATGAAAGCTGCTCTGACGTGGGAAGGCCAGAGGAAGCTCTCTGGTGGCAGAGCTGCACTCAGGGCCGGGGCAGGAAGAAGGCAGAGATGCTGAGAGCATCAGAGACGGCCGAGCAGCCTTCCGAGCCGTCGGTACTCAGCACCCTGCGTGGGGGCCCTTGAAGCTCATTTACTGACCCGGTGCTTGTGCGGGAATTCGTGGACTCAGGGAGGAGACTCTGACAGTGCACCTCCGGCGGGCCTGCCGGAGAGGCGCTGCACGTTTGGAGGACTGAACTCAGCAGGAGGCGGACGCCTGTGAGCTGAGGGCACCCAGGACGGGCTTGGCAGGCTGTCAGGGGCCAGCCCTGTTGACGGTCACTTTGGTGAAGGCTCTGTGGTATGAAGGGAGGCCAGTTCTGGGGGCTGGGCCCATCACAGGCTGGGAGGGGCCAGCTCCGGTGTCAAGGACAGGACACGTCTCTCCAGGCGAAGAAGCCCAGCCCACTTCTCATGAGGTGCGGTGCCTGGGCCCACCATCCCTCAGAGCAGCTCCGGTTTCTTTAACAGCAGCAGAAACAGATGAACATAGTCTGGTCTAGGTTATATTTGTCTTTATAGCAAGGCAGCTGGAAGATTATCTCTACATTCATAATTCTAAACCTGTATCTATCCTGACATCTATGTGTCTATGTCACCGTCTACCCCTACATCTGCATCCACATCAGCGTCTATATATCGAACCTGTATCTATGCTGTGCTGTGCTAAGCCACTTCAGTCATGTCTGACTCTATACATCACCATGGACTGCAGCCCGCCAGGCTCCTCTGTCCATGGGATTCTCCAGGCAAGAATACTGGAGTGAGTTGCCATGACCTCCTCCAGGGGATCTTACTGAGCCTGGGATTAATCAGCATCTCTTAAGTCTCCTGCATTGGCAGGTGGGTTCTTTACCACTAGAGCCACCTGGGAAGCCCACATGTATGTATCTACACCTCCATCCACACCTGGGTCTGTATCCACCTATCTATCACAAGTTATACTCAAACATAAAGCCAGGGAAGCTGGATGAGAAGGTCTTCCAAGACCTTGATGTTTCAGTTTTTCCAGATTTCGGGACCTGCTCACCTGGGCAGGGCAAGATGTTGCATTCTTGGTATTCCAGGGACGGGCCCAGGCAAGGCATGCCCCCGAACTTGGGCTCTGGGTTGTTGCAGACACGCTTCCGGTTCCGGATGCCCCGGCTGCAGTCTCGGCTGCACTGCGACCACGACGTCCAGGCCGACCACGCCCCGTTGACGGTGTGGGCGGAGTATCTCCCCGCCCGCAGGAAATCTCCGGACAGGCCTGCCAAGGAAATGGCCCAAGTGTGATTTTGTTAGGAGCTCTTAGAGTAACCAGAGTCCAAACTAACTCTCATTCTGCAACCACTCTCTGCTCTGCCTCTGCAACCACATTCTCAAGTATCCGTGGAACAATTTTTACCGCAGAAGCAAAAAACGAAATAAAAATAAAATTGCAGTTTGCCTGATAATCTCCTATAATTCAAGCCTTCTATCTCCACAGTTGCTATTAAATAATGGTGCAACTAAGACCTCGATTTGTGAATGTGGCAAAGTCCTTGTACAATAACAGAGTCTTTTTTTTTTTTTTTGGTAATAGATCACTTACTGTTCTGAGAAACTTCTTCCAAAGAAAATACACCCTTCTCACTTCCATTGGGAATTCTGCAACAAATTGCCCTTGTACAATTTGTGATTATTTTGATGAACATGTCTACTGCCTTAAAATATTAAGAAATACTCAGTTATTTTCTCAAATGGAAGCAAGGTGACATGCTGCTAAGTCGCTTCAGCCGTGTCTGACTCTGTGCAACCCCGTAGACGGCAGCCCACCGGGCTCTGCCATTGGGTTTTAGCAAAAAACTCAAAGTATGGCATGAGGTTCTGGGTGTGAGGAGGCAGACATATGGATGGTTCTAGGCTTCTTGGTTGCTTACTTGAAATTCGTGGCTCAGAAACCTATGTGGGGTGCTCTTCAGAGAAAACGGATGAGAAACCTATTTCTCTGATGAGACAGTCCTTTGTGGTTAATCAATATAGAACACACAGTTTAGCCTTGTTTTGTGTGACAGGAGACAAACAAGTCCAATTCTGTATTCTCAGGGTATCAATACCAAGATGGGTGGCTGGTAATTAGAACTTGAAGCCATTAAGAAGCAAGAAGGATGAAGTATTTTTCAAACCATGCCCACAGTATACTTTCAGAGGAAATGTAAGATGTCTTTTTAAAATGTATATCAAAAATTTCCTTAGCTTATATTACTATTATTAAAAATTAATGTTAATGTTGGTTTTATATATATATGAGAAAGGAAGGATTAAAAAATAAATGTTCAGAAAAGAGAATAAAGTTAAAAAAACAATGGCATTCATTTTCTCTTTTTTACCTTTGATGTCATAAGAATTAAGTTCACAGCCTGCTCTGAAATAAGGGAATAAGTGACTGAATTTAAGACAGGGTTACCAGATTTAGCAAATAAAATACAGGAAGCCCAGTTAAATTTTAGTTTCAGATAAATAACAAATAATATTTTAGTATAAATATGTACATAAGTGCATGGGATCTACCTATCTTAAAGAAAGACACATGGAACATGTGTGTGTTAGTTGCTCAGTCATGTCCAACTCTTTGCAGTTCCATGGACTGTAGCTCACCAAGCTCCTCTAGCCATGGTCTTTTCCAGGCAAGAATACTGGAGTGGGTTACCTTTCCTTTCTCCAGGGGATCCTCCCAACCCAGGGATCAAACCCAGGTCTTCTGCATGGCAGGCAGATTCTTCACCATCTGAGCCACCAGGGAAGCACATGGAATATACTTATACTAAAATGATTTTTGAAAAATATCTGAAATTCATATTAAATTGCACATTTTGTATTTTATCGCAGAACCCTAACTTGAGATCATTAGACCATCTCTTGTGGTACATAGATATTTAAAATGGGTCTTCAGTTACCTATTTCTTGGTATTCTATCACCTATCTTTCTTTCTCACTAAAGCAGGATATTATAATGAATCAGAATGCATATCATGTTGCTTGATTTTGTCGGTAGTTAGTGTTTATCCCTTTGACTTAACGAGTATACTTATTCAAATAAAATATTTCACTATAGTAGACTTCTTGCCCCCTTCCCCACCAAGAAACAATGAAAAACTTGTACAGCTGTGGAACTACAGGCAACAGAATGGTTTGAGGTCAGGAGACAGTTATGTCAGTGGAAATATGACTGGGAGAGGCTCTTGACGGCAACTGTTGAGCCGCAAAGCATCCAGGCTGGCAGCTCCAGGAGGAGGAATGGAGATCTGAGACCCACGTGTAGCTGGTGACTCTCACTCAGAACTGCTCCTGTGAGTGCAGCCCTGCGACAAAGCAGGCACAGACTCATGGCACCTCCATAAGCTTATCCCACCCATGGCAAGCCCAACATGGCGACTCATCAGCTCTGTGGTCCGTCAAGGCCAATCACTCTGAACCTAAAAATGATGTTGATGGTGACTGTGTATTCTCTACCACAGTCACGCTGGGAGAATACCAGAGACTCATAAGTGCAGAAGTGTAAGAAATGGTCAAGCTGGTCCAGTGCAAAACATGACTACTACTGTTCTTATCATCTTGCTCCAAGAACCACCTTATTTTCTTTTCAGGATTGTGCCAGTTTTCTTAAATCAGATGAGCATTAGAGGAGAGAGAAAGACAGAAGCAGAAATGAATCTCTTTGGGATGGCCAACCTCACTCCCTTTTCTGTAGTTGAGACACCTGAGCCTCAGAGGGAGCTAGTGAGTTGCCTGGTGGGTGCAGGCGGCAGTGGCGTTAGTGGCGGAAGGTAACCATTCAGTGGGAGGACCAGGCAGAGAGTGGATCATCCCATCTACCTTAGTGCTCTCCCTACATAAGTCATACGGCATTGAAGGGATTTGTACAATTGTAAGGGGCAAAGCAGTTTCAAATAGTATTAAAGGATTCACACATACTGCCTTTTTTAGCAGAAACATAGACATAAACATAAACACAGATATCCACTTCTTTGTCCCATTTGGGGAGTAAAAAAAGGAAAAGCTTTATTTGCAGGTTACATTTCAGTACCAACTGCAAAGGGATCTGTATAGTCTCTGACATCAAGAATGATAAATATATATAATTGTATGTGAATAAAAGTGGCGATGGAAGAATGCAGAGGTTCCTCAGTATATATTCTGATAGTAAATACATCTCCCATAAATTTTTCTGGACCCATTATAAATATGGTGCTATTCTGAGGGATGGAGACAGGGAAGCACCCCAACATGTAACTGAATATTTACAGTAAGGGTCTTTCCCACCAGTTTGCTATAAATTCAGTTCTGATGTAGAGAGATCATTGTTATAAACATGGCTAAGCCATAATGAACAGGAAAAATCCACCTCCCCCCACAGCTGTTCTATGAACTTGGAGAGGACACAGAATGCCTGTCCCTGGAAGCAGGTCAGTGCCTCCGGGGTCGCTGGCTCACCGTCAGTGGAGCAGCCACTGGCTCCATCACTAGAGCAGTACCGCATCTCAATTCTCTGTCTTCCCACTTCCAGCAAGTTTGGATCAGGCAGACGGGCTTTGCACGTGTACCGAAATCGCTGCTCGTAGTGACCCCCATTGTCAGAGATGTTGACGGGCGTCCAGGGAGTCCAGGGCGTGGTCTTTTTCAGCTCAGGGCATGGGTTAGTGTTACAAGGCTGGTACTCCTGGGAGAGAAAACGCATGACATGTGCTTATCATACTGCAGAAACAGAGCCTAGTGCTTCCTTCCTTAGGTTCAAGACAGGATTCTTTCAAGCTTCAGGTCCTGAGACCCACCAGCCACTCTACAAAGTTAAAAGCATATTTTTTTTGTGTGTGTGTGTGGTCAAATTAGGCATTCAAGAGAAGTTAACTGCAAAGGAATCTGCACAGTTTCTCCATCAACAATGAGACTGAGACAATAAATGTGATTGTATGTGAATAAAAATGGCACCTATAATTACATTTACTGAAAGTGAATAAAGATGGCGAAAGGGCTTCCCAGGCAGTGTTCATAATAAAGAACTTGTCTGCCAATGCGTGAGACATAAGAGGTGTGGGTTCGATCCCTGGGTCGGGAAGATCCCCTGGAGAAGGAAACAGCAGCCCGCTCCAGTATTCTTGCCTAGAGAATGCCATAGACAGAGTGGTCTGGCGGGCTTCAGTCCCTGGAGTCACACAGGGTCAGACACCACTGAAGTGACTTAGCACAGCAACAAAAGTGATGCTCCCCCAAATCGTCTTCCTTTCACTTAATAATGACTGAAAATGTTGTTTATTCTGATAGGTTTAGCTGCTTTTGTTTTTTAAGATTATAGTTAATTAAAATGATGGAACTGATATTTGTTTGTAAGATGATAATGTGTTTGATTTGAGATTTATGAATAGCTTAAGCTATGGATCACACATTCAAAGTGTTAGAAAGGTAGCTATCCAGTTGATAACACAATACATGATAACTTTTAGTCTAGAAGAAACTTCCACAATTCAGTGGTTTTTCTTAGTCTCAGCTCCCTTTCCTCAAGCCAGGTGCCTCCCCAACAAGCAAAGGTGGGNTCAAAGTGTTAGAAAGGTAGCTATCCAGTTGATAACACAATACATGATAACTTTTAGTCTAGAAGAAACTTCCACAATTCAGTGGTTTTTCTTAGTCTCAGCTCCCTTTCCTCAAGCCAGGTGCCTCCCCAACAAGCAAAGGTGGGTGCCTCCCAACAAGCAAAGGTGGGAGGATCCAGGCAAGTAGGCCATGCAATCGTGGGTGGTACAGTTTAGGACCATACTCCTAGGTCTAATTGTTGACAAGAATTTTAAGCACTATGTCTCCAGAAACAAGACCAAACCTATTTGAACACAGAACTAGATCCCAAGTCCTTTTGACAGCAGAGGATGCTTCATTAAGAGAGAAAACCTACAACCTGCAACACACCCAATGATGGCCATACTTCTAAAACAATTTTATTAATGTTAAATATACATATCAAATGGGAGTTTCAAACCTATTTGAACACAGAACTAGATCCCAAGTCCTTTTGACAGCAGAGGATGCTTCATTAAGAGAGAAAACCTACAACCTGCAACACACCCAATGATGGCCATACTTCTAAAACAATTTTATTAATGTTAAATATACATATCAAATGGGAGTTAAGTAGCTTTCTAACATTCATTATGAGAAATAGCAAGTTTTTCATAATAAGCATGGCATCCAGTCCCATGTCATAGCAAATAGATGCAGAAACGATGCAAACAGTGACAGATTTAATTTTCTTAGGCTCCAAAATAACTGCAGATGGTGACTGCAGCCATGAAATTAAAGAGTGTTTGCTCCTTGGAAGAAAAGCTATGACCAACCTAGACAGCATATTAAAAAGCAGAGACAGTACTTTGCCAACAAAGGTCCATCTAGTCAAGGCTATGGTTTCTCTAGTGGTCATGTATGGATGTGAGAGGTGAACTGTGAAGAAAGCTCAGTGCCAAAGAATTGATGCTTTTGAACTGTGGTGTTGGAGAAGACTCTTGAGAGTCCCTTGGACTACAAGGAGATACAACCAGTCCATCCTAAAGGATATCAGTCCTGAATATTCACTGGAAGGACTGATGCTGAAGCTGAATTTCCAATACTTTATGAAGAGCTGACTCATTGGAAAATACCCTGATGCTGGGAAAGATTGAAGGCGGGAGGAGAAGGGAACAACAGCAGATGAATGGTTGGATGGCATCGCTGACTCAATGGACATGGGTTTGAGCAATCTCAGGGAGATAGTAAAGGACAGGGAAGCCTGGAGTGCTGCAGTCCATAGGGTCACAAAAAGTCGGACACAACTTAGTGAACAAAGAACAACAAAAATTCTGTCCTTCCCGCCATTTCTTTCAGTTGAATATCTAGATATTTATTCCTTAGAGCTAACAACAAGAATTTTCCAGTAACAGGCATAATCTATTAACCGTGTACCATGGGAAAAGGATTTCAATTTTTATTCCTTACCCTCACTCTGCATTGGAGAAGGAAATGGCAACCCACTCCAGTATTCTTGCCTGGAAAATCTCATGGATGGAGGAGCCTGGCAGGCTATAGTCCATGGCGTCTCAAAGAGTCAGACACGACTGAGCGACTTCACTTCCTTCCTTTCTCATTCCGTGTCTCCAACATTGATGCAGCTTTCCCACCTCCTGTCATCTTAATGCAGTCATGCTGCACTTTGGGTTAGCTCCAAATCCAGTGTTTGCACTCACTGTTAGATGGGACACTACTCACAGGTGACTGCTGCGGAAAACTGATTAATTTCTGTCTTGTGGCCAGTTCCTTCCCATCCCGAGTCAAGGACTCTCCTATTTTGTGGGGATGGTTTTCTAGTCTCTATGAACTTGTCATGCATTCGAACCCCGTCCCCATCATATATTTGGACACAGTAAGAACTGTGTTGCCTGGCATACGCTTTGAAAATAAAGTCTTGGTAATACTGTATAAATGAATTCTGGTAGGAGAGAAAGCACCCACATGTGTCCACACCAGAAGCTTTAACTGGAAGCCTATTTCAATGTTTATTTTGTCACAATTCTAATTATATAATTAGCTTTCTCTACTCAGAGTCCATCTTTTAAAATTTTTTAAAAGGGACCATAATCAAAGGTTCATTTTGTGACTTCATGGGCTTTTAACATAAAATATGTAATTGCCGCTTTCCTACTTTAATATCTACTGCACCCCTTCCCCATCCCACATGGAAGCAACACACACTGGAAGAGAGGTGACATCGTTTCTTTTGCTTATAGCATCTTTTATTATGGCATCTTTCGGATGCTGCTTTTTAAATGAAAACAAGAAAGCTCTAACGGGTGCCATAAACCTAATCGTGTGAAGTACTAGACAGAACACATGTGTGCTTTTTTCACTTGAAATGGAGACCACGGGACAGGAATGCCTTCAACCTTGTCTCCGACCATCCAGGCCCACGGTGTGGGACACTGCCAACCCCAGACTGAAATTCCATGCGCATTCCCTTCCTCACTCTGTGCCAGCCTGGCTGGGCAAGTGCCCACGGGCTCCTTGCCAAAATGGACTTAAAGCACATGCTGCTTATGGACTCCTGCTCTTAGCATTAACACGTTTGGCATCACCCGCAAACCTAAGATCCCGTGTCTCAAGAAAAAACATAGAAAGTCCAGTAATTCTGAGCTTCCTTGCACTAGAAATTTCACCTCTTCTATGGAGACGAAGCTTTGGTTTTGAAACAGATGAGTAGCAAACGTATTTTAAAACCTGGGTTTGCCTCTGTGTACTGCTAACAGGCTCAGAAGGGAGTGGGGATGAAATCGTCCCAGAGGTGGGCACAACTCAGGGGTGAAGAAGATCAGTTCAGAGCCATTAGACCTAGACCTCTGATAACAAACTCTGTCTCCTTGTGTCCCATTAATTCATCACTGCTCAAAATCCAACAGGAGTTTCAGGACCTCTCCTTTCAACTGCTTTTTAAGATCTGATGATGATGCATTCATTTAAAATATCAAATTTATTAAATCCTGAGAAATGGTATGACTGACTTGTTTTATATTAATAACCAAAATTATAAAGTGACTCAATTCAATGGTGAGTCATTGTATGGCTTCCCTGTGCCTGTGAGCTCCAATTTTCTGAGGAATTGATGCTATAAGTAAAATGGAGAGACCATGACAATCCAAGCAAGTCCAAATTTGAATGGACCTGGAATAGCATTATATTTAATGTTAAAGAAAGAATTGGTTTTAAAAGTGATTTCAGGGAACTAATTGTTATTACTTGCCACATAGGATTAATATTCTCGTGGAAAAGCTAAGATAATAATTGGAAGTAAATCAATCTCACTGCTGCTATATATCCAAAAGAATTAAAGTCAGGATCTCATAGAGATATCTACACTCTCATGTCCATTGCAGCATTATTCACATTGGCCAAGATATGGAAACCTAAGTGTCTAATAACAAGTTAATGGATAAAGATGTCCACACACACACACACAGAGCTGCGAGAAAGAAGGAAATCCTCCCATTTGAATAACTTGATTGGACCTTGAGGGCATTATGTTAACTGAAATAAGAGAGGTAGAGAAAGACATTCTGTATGATCTCACTTATATGTGGAATCTAAAAATGACAAACTCAGAGACACACAGAGTAGCGTGGAAGTTACCAACGAACTTCCTAGTTGGGGGAAATGGGGAAATATTGGTCAAAGGGTACACACGTCCACTTATAAGATTAACACATTTGGGGATCTAATGTACAGCTTGATGATTATAGCTAGTAATACCGTATCACACACTTGAATGATGCTAACAGAGCAGATAGATCTTGAGTGTTCTCACTGTAGCAAAGAAATACTGATTACGTGACAGGACGGAGGTGCAGACTCACTAATGCTATGCTGGTGACCATTCTGCAATTTATAAATGCATCAAATCAACACTGTACACTTTAAATATATACACATGCACCTTACATAATGTTATGTGTCAGTGAAACCTCAATAAAACTGGAAAAATAAAAATAAAGGCAAAAAGAACAAAGGGAAAAGATGTGCGATTACTGCAGCAATTTTCAGCAGCCCTTCCAGTTTGTTGTCTGCGTCCTCTCTGTCCCAGTCGACAGGAGCACAAGCGGGCATTGAAAGTTTGATCCAGAGACCTGGGCCGCACTTCCTACTCCCTCACCTCTGGGCTGAGCCCTACATATAGACAGAGCCTCCTGGGTTCATTCTCTCCTCCCCATCTTCATCATCTTTTTTTCTAATTCAGGTCATGGCACCTCAGGCCTATTTCGTAGAATTAAAGCATGTATTTCACTGAAAATTTGTCAAGAGCAAGAACGTTGTCATATTTATTTTATACTATCAATCTTAAGGCCAACAATATTAGTTTTGGTGACAAATCATACTGATCAATTCACAAGAAACTCCATTCTGGTGGAATTTATATAAATTTGGGAAAAAATCAGATGGTCAAGTGGGGGTATTGTATTTTGTTATTAACTTTTCCACTGAGAAAATGAAGATATCTTATATTCCACAGGTTGACAGTAATAGAGAGATGGTGACAATCCAAGAAAAAAAAAATTGATACCACATGTTTGGCACAAAATAAGAAAATTACCCTTAAAGTGATTTCATCAATAGCTGAATATATAAATATCTTCTCATCATGGAACACTCATGCTTTCTACATGCATTTATCAAGTTTTCTTTCAGTAACTTAGCAAGTCACAAATGGAAATAGCCATTCTGCATAAAAGAAACAAGAAAGGAATGCAACTGTGCTTTCAAAGGTTACCAAAGCACCAAAGCACATGCACAGAAGCATATCTGTGACCCCAGGAGCTTGTGAAACAGAGCCAAGATTGGCAGGGAATCCTGGAAGTTAATTTAGAGCAAGGAAGACATTATTGAATGCCTTCCTTCACAGCAAGGAAGAGAAGGAAAGGGCGACAGTGTATTCAAAGTTATAATGCTGCAGAATCACTTCTGTGTCCAACCAAGATGATGTAACAGAAATGGGATTAACTCTTTCACCAAAAATAACTTAAAATACATAAAACAACAGTTTTTAAGACATTGGACATCAAGTGAAGAAGGAAACTGATTGCCAAGTTTGGGAAACATGAAGTGAGTCCCACAGCTGACCAAGTCTACGACCCTAAGAAGGTTTCTAGGTGGTGGAAGAAGGAAGAACCCAGGCCAGGCACAGGCTAGTGTTCAGGGAGACAGAGCTGGAAATGAGGAAGCCAGAGGCGCTGGAGCTCTCCAAAGGAGAGGCCTACAAGGCAAGACAACTCTGGTTATGCACAGCTTCTCCCTCCAGTGTGCAGAATAGCAGAAACCCATGAACATGTACAACGAAATTACACAAGGGTGGCGAAAGACCCATCTGGAAAGATCAGAGAGAGCAGTACTTGTCACGGGCATGAGGTTGGGGATAGTGCTCGCTCCTAAGAGCCAGACTGAAAAACTCTGTAACTCTCCCAGCATCAGTTAGGATACCAAGGAGGGTCTTGTCTCCACACTGCAGAAAAATAACTCCAGATTGAACTCTGTTCTGATCTCAAATAACAAAGATTACAAGAAAAAAACAAAAAAGATCAAACTAATTGCACATAACTTGATGTTATCCCAAAGGAGAGCTCTAGCATATCTGGGGGAAATCAATATTGTCTGATGAACAAGGAAAAGGTCACAATATCTTACATCTGGTCTAAAATTACCAGATAAGCAAAGAAGCTTCTGAAAAAAAAAAAAAAACCACACAAATAACAGAACCTATTATGAGAAGAAACATAAGTCTACTGAAATTGGCACAGAAATGACATACGTGACAGAATTTATGATTCTGTTTTTTAATATCTGTGGCTGATATTTAAAACTGTTATTATAACTGTATTGCATATGTTCAAGGAGCTAGAAGAAACTAATATATTAAGAAGAAACATGGAAGATATACAGAACAGAGATAAAGTCAACTGTAAACAACATCAACTCTAATTAGATACAAAAAGATATTAGAAAGACAGAAACTTACATGTGAATATCCCCCATTTAGCTGAGATACAAAAGTGCTTAACAGGGTTTTAAGCAACAAAATTCCCAACTATATACAAAGGCTAATATTTCAGAGGTAGGGATAATGTTAGGAGTGTAAATTTGCATGAACATTATCAGTGGAATTCACCATATCAACAGTCTAAAAAGTACATCTAACTGTGGGAAGCTGTTGTCTAGCACAGGGAGCTCAGCTCTGTGCTCTGTGCTGACCTAGCGGGGTGGGATGGGAGTCAGGAGGGAGGTCCCCGTGGGAGGGGACATATGTCTACTTATAGCTAATTCACACAGTTGTACAGTAGAAACTAACAGAACATTGTAAGTCAATTATACTCTAATTTTAAAAAGTAAATCTATATGAACATCACAGTAATATCATTTGATAAGGTCTAAAAATCAATTCCTTACAGAAACTCTCAATCAACTGGGAATAGAAATAAACTTTCTAAATCCGACAAAAGAAATTTATTTAGAAGCATACAAGCAACTGCTTAATCAAAGGTTAAAGTCTGCGTGCTTTTTTTTAAAGCTGAAGAATATAAGATAAATATAAATAATTTTGTTCCTATGTACTATCAAAGATATGAAATACTTAAAAATAAGTCTCAAAATATGTACATGACTCATACACTTAAAATAAACTGAAATCTTCTAAATGATCTATAGAATCAAAGCAGTCTTAGTCACTATTTCAGAGGTCTTTTCAAAATATAAATTTGACAAGTTAGTTCTAAAATTCATATAGAAATACAGA